>CAODLS010976428.1:0-12412 GCA_948243855.1 Flueggea neowawraea | reverse complement strand
CTACTTGTAAAGACGATTGATGTTGAGCCATACGAGCACATATGTTGAACTTAGGCGACAACAATTATAAACCCTAGATTATAAGAATCTAGTGTGTACTCTGAGAGCAAAAGCTCATGCCCTTTGAACTTGGCTAAGGTCGAATTCAAGAAGGAGTAGTATACCACTCAATAAATTTATGGACCATAATGTCTATAGATGTGGAAGTAAGAAAATTCCACTATATCCATCATCTTATAAGTACAAAGGATGATGAAATCACTTTGGCTATTTTTTACAAGTATCGAGATGCAATAATTTTGTAAATTGTATTTAAGGAATAGTTAGTTACAGTGACACTAACTAAACTCGTGGTATTTGACCATCAACACTGATACTTGTTACAAGTATCCTAATCATATGAGTAAAGGCATAAGGCCTATATGATTAGAGAGCTAGGGATATTGGTCATAAATTGATCAAAGATGAGGTCCAAAGTTTTTTTTTCCACTTATTTCCTACAAGTTATGAGCAAATCGAATTGCACCTAACCCACTCTAATCTCAAACATGAGATTGTGAGGAATTCGATAACGTCTTATTCTATTGGAGAAATTCCAATATAAAAGCAAGAAAAAAGGTTTAAGAACCTTAAGTCCTTAAGAAGTGGAGATTAGACAGATTTTTTGAGGAAATCCTTGAACATGAACAATGCCAACATTTTGTGTATAAAATGTTCACTACCAAAGGCTTAGTTTTTTTGATATTTCAAATGATTTAATTTGTTAGATGCTCCACACATCGGATGCTCCACACATCGGATTCCTGTGGGTTTTGTTTAGTTTTTTTGATATTTCAAATGATTTAATTTGAAATTAAATTCCGCACTTAATACTATGTATGATTTGTTTTTAATAAACAAAGTTTATATTTTTATTTTTTATTCATATTTATTTAAATATGATGTTTGTGTATAAGTTCTGTACTTTGAGGCTTGTGCGGGATGAGCCGGGCTCCCATAGACGGTTCATTTCGTACGCCGGTCGCGGCCCCGGGAATGGGTCGTGACAATTAACATACGAATAATGCTTAAATATCCCTAATATAATTCTAAACCCATATAGCATTAAGCTTATACCTACCAATTTGGATACATAATGGACTACAATCCAATATGTTAGAAGAGAATTCAAAAGTGGTTGTACCAATTTTTCAAAGAATTCTATAAATTAAACGACCATAAAGTGAATCTACCACTTCTCATTATCTTTATTCGCGATCATGGTTTAATATTGGACATACCAATGTCAAAATATTTTTATTTTCTAGAATCTCCAAGTATCTTTCCAAGATACTTAGGGAATCATGTTTCCATGAATTCTAGTATGGACCAATACCTCTAACCAATATTGGTAATGAGAATCATAATCTCTTATGAAGTAAGCGAACCTTCATCACCTATGCACACTTATGCACAATTATTTTATTCTCTTTACAACATCCACAATCCCAAAATACTCATTTTGGGATTCGTGCAAATTCTTCCTTAATTCGTACTTCCTTTGATGCAACATGGTTTTACCTCATTCGCATATTCGTAATAAATTACAAATAAAACGGGTATATAAGCACCCACATATTTCCCAAATAATTGAAATCTCATTTCAATTATCTAAATGAGAACTATATTTGCATGTTTTAAAATCAATTATTTTGAAAATTAATTTCCAAAATAATTCTTGGCAGAAAACACATTTTTCATAATTTTTAAACCACTTTTAATATCCAAATAATTTTGGAAAAAATAGTTTTGGAACTCAAACAATTGTGAACAATATGTCAAAAATTCCAAAAAAATCAAATTTTAATTCTGCAGAAAATTTTACAAAATTTGGAGGTCGGGCCACTTGTCACGTGTCGACAAACGCCACGTGTCCATCCCAAGCGCGCACACGTGCCGAGCGTGCCAAACACGCGCGACTCCAGAATGCCGCGTGTTGCAGTAGCGTGGAGACACGTGTCACAATTTTATTGGTCTAAAATCTGATGACGTGGATGACACATGTCATCGTGACGTGTGTGACACGTTGCACTACGGCCACGTGTCACAATGAAATGGATGCCACATGGCAATAATGACACGTGGCATATTCTCATTAGTCCACGCGGTGTGTCTATCTAGAATTTCTTCCTAAGCTTCTGCCACATGTCGAATTTTGATTAGGCCACGTGTCGCATATGACAGGTGTCGGGCGGTGATTGGTTGCCGACAATCGGTTCACATGGTCTACAGGTGACACGTGTCGATCGATTAGTGGTCTATGTCTGGGTCAACTTTGATAGAATTATTGCTCCGCCAAGTGTCACGTTCTGATGGGTCATGTGGACGACTCACAACTAGCCACACCGCCATTCTTATGAGATGAAAAATTTATTTGTAAGATTCTTACTCAGTATTTTTCAATCGAGTTTTCGTCGATTTGACGACCTTCCCGATACAATTTCACAACGAAACTTGGGCAACTAATGTTTTTGATGTGGCTGGTCTCAAATCTTTTATCAGAATTTCAAAAATCCAACTTTCAGTTTTCGACTCCGGACGGACCCGAACCAAAAACGACGTTCGGAACAAAAAATTGAATACAATAAATTCACGGTAGATATTACATATAGAGACCAACAAGAGTTTTGAATCATAATCCAAAATTCGTTCTCTGCTCTGATACCACTGAAGGAATCTAACTACCAGTTTAACAGATAAACAATATAATAAAGTAGGTTTGAGTTACCTACCTCGATTCCTAAGGAAGCTCGACCCAACTAGCAGCGGAAGACAAAGGTCAGGATCGATTGATGTCGGTCTTGTGAGCAAACCACGGTCGGGTTGGCGACGAGAGTGCTCGTCTGTTTCGCAGCCTAGATTCCATACAGATAGGGACCATCGACGAACGAGAAGTGAGTGGAGAGAGAGACTTCCTTTCCCTCTCTCTCACATTTTTAGTGTGTGGGATGGAAGAATGAAACTTTTAATTCTTCCATTTCCATTTTATAAGCCCTTAAAGGTCTTTGGGCCTAATAAGCCTAATGGGCTTAGCATATCGGCCTTTTAGGCCCATCTCAATTGGGTTTGCCAATTGGTCTTGATTCATGGTCTCGGTTCATACCTTGACCGACCGAGTTTAGTTCATCCGTCATGGGCAGACCGTTTTTTTTAACAGTTGCATTAAGCATGTAACTTGTTGTGATGACTTACACTTTTGAATCTGGTTCGGATGGTTGGGAGCCGATTTGACCTTGGGTTTCGAGGTCATTTGGAGATAAGAGGATGTCTATCTGCATTGGGAACAAATGTAGATCTTATAAATTGCAACCATACATCTAAAAACAAAATTGTACAATACAAACATTCTTATGGTTAATATATAATATAATTTGTAAAATATTTTCATGTTTAGATGTGTGAACAACAAATCACTTGCTATACCCTAAACTCTATAGTCTATACCCTATAGATATATCCTAAACTCAATTAAAATACTTGTAAGTTGTAATATTCTATAGTCTACACCCTAAACTATACCTTATATTATGTACCCTAAACTCTATACTGTAAACTCAATTAAACTACTTGTAATTTGTAATATACTATAGTCTATACTCTAATACCCCAAACTATGTACCTTATATTCTAAACCTCGAACCCTAAACTAGTATGCACTAAATGTTATTGACTCTAAGTAACATATACACTAAATGTTATTGTATCTTATGCATTAGTTCAAAGTATAATTATACAACTTATAAATAAAAAGTATTTATTATCATAAACTACATTTTCTTTTATATGTATTTGAGTTTTTTTTATCATTTAAAACAATATTGAACATTTTGCTAATTTTTAAAAAAGTTTACAAGTATAAAGTCAATACTAAATAGTTTCACTCAAAACTACATAGTTTTGACTCACAAGTTTAACACACAAAAAAACACTCATTCAATGTTTTAGTATTAGTGACCATCCACACACACCCACAGGTCACACACATACAAAGTTGATTCAGTCAGTCTAAAAGACTCTCCCTCTCACTTAAACAACCCAGTCGCACCTCACCCGTCCTTCTTTGCTGCCAGTCTTTCTAGCCACCATCCCACTCCATCCACTGCTCTACCTTGTCATTATTTACCTCTCTTGACACTTTTTCTCCCTCATCTCTCTCTCTCTCTCTCTCTCTCTCTCTCTCTCTCTCTCTCTCAGTGATCTCACTCAAGCAACCCTAGTCGTGCCCACCCATACTTCTTCACCGTCGGTCTTTCGAGCCACCATCCATCTTCATTTTCCACTCTTCATCATCCATATATGTCTCTCATCTTGGTGCTCTCTCTCTCTCATCGATCTATCTCTCTCTCCCAAAGATCTCATTCAAACTACCCTAGCCACATCCACCCATCCTTCTTTGCTACTGGTCTTTCGAGTTGCCATCCCTCTCCGTCCACCGCTCTTCTTAGTCCAAATCTATCCATATATTGTTTAGCAGGAAAAAAATCAATGGTGAAGAAGTTGAAATTGTGGACTGACTCGGGAAATGGTCAATCTTCTGTAGAGCATGTTGCCTCTCATTTGGGTAAGATTAACTTAAATACAGATTATTATTTTTATTTTTTTATCTAATTTAATTTAATCTATTTGGAAATGGCAGATTGATATCTTGATGACAAATCTTTGTTGGCCCAAATTGGCTATCCAAAAGAGGATTGGATATTGTCCAAGTTTAAAACTTTGTTAAAAATCTTTTTCAAATCAAAACAAACAACAAAGTTTCTACAATTTCTTTTGAACACAAAACATAAAACTAATGCGGAAGTAACTTAAAACAAAAAAAAATCTATTCAAACACAATACAATATAATTGCAAGGCAAAGTAAAGGAGTTGAGGAAAGAGAGATCAAATCCAATTTGTAGTGGTTCGGTCGTCCCTTTACCTATGTCCACTCTGTAAGCCTCACTTAAGAGTTCAATGGACTATCTCTCCACTTTCGGATGAAGGAAATCGTTTACAACTTCTCTTTTTTTAAAGGATCACAAGAAAACCTTTTGCAATTCCATTTTTTGTAGGAGCAACTAGGAAACCTACACTCTAATGTTTTTACAAAGGCACAAATAAATACTAACCTCTCACTCTTGTTTTTCAAGGATCAACAAAGAAACCTATCTAACCTCAAGCAAATACTTTGCTTGTTACAAATTGTGTTCCCAAAAACACAGAATTAAGCTCAACCCATCCCAAGATTAATAGCAAGTATGAATAGCAAGAATGGGTGTGAATGAGAGAAAAAGAGAATAAATAAGAAATAGAGATAGCAAAGTGTAAGCAAGATTTCTCTCTCTTTCTCTGATCTTTTGGATATCTATTTATAACTTCTTTGAGATTTATGACTGTTGGAATTGAAATTATAGTCGTTTTGAGATAGATGAAAATTCTATACAGACTTGACATCATAACACTTATGTGCGCAATTCATGTATCCACTTGCATTCGTAATCTTTAACTTGTGTGCGCAAGTGTTTTGTACCTCAAAATTCAAACGTTCTGACTTCTCTAATGTGTCATGATTTGAATATTACTCAGCATGCAGAACAGCTGGTCAGACTCTCGTTTTTGTGTCAGTGTGCGTAATTCTTTATTACATGTGCAATTCCCATTTCTTTCAAGTCACCTTGCGTGCACAAGTCCTTCCACTTCATAATTTCTTGCGTGCGTAAATTAACGGTTGCATGTACAATTTCCTTTTTAAAATCTCCAGAACGCTTCTGCTCTTATCAGTTCTTCATTTGTGTGTGTAACTAATATGTTACATGTGCAATCTACATAATCTATCCCTTTGCATCATTTTTCCAATTCTTCCATGGATGTTCTTTTCATGCAATATCTTGTTCCATGAACTCCAAACATCTTTCATGGATGTTTTGTTGTCATCATCATCAAAACTAAACTCAACAATCGCATATGTGGATTCATGGAAGACCAAGAGTTGTTTGTTTGTTGTATTGAGAATTATATTGTGAGATTTTTTTATTGTCACCTTTATTTTATTTCTTATCTTAATATTTGTTGTATTCTAGATACTTTTGAATTGAGAATTTGTTGTGATCATGGATTGTATAACTTTGTGTGTTTAGAGTAGTCTAAGATGCTTAATTAGTTGGAAACTAAACCAAATTTCATCATTTGTTGAATCTTTAACGATCTCATAAATGAATAATTTAATTCAATAAATTCATCAACTCAAAAATTCAATCATTCAACAATCTCTAAACCTAAATTAATAAAAACTGAAATTATAGTATAAAAAAAGGACTGACAACTTACCGGAGGCAATGGAAGTTGTGAGGAATGGACAATAGTGGAAGCAGTGGATACAACAACAACAACATCATGAAGGAAAAAATAAAGCAAGGGGAGAGGAGCCACGAAGCAAAGCAAGCAGCACTGGTTTCTATCGCAAAGCAAAGCAACAGGAGAGGAGCCAACAATCTCTAACCCTAAATCAATAAAAACTGAATTTTTTTTTTCAAAAATAGGAAAAATCAATTTATTAAAGATGGCAATCAACGGGACAGAACGACGTTCACAGGTCGGAGAAGGAGGCAAGTGGGTGGCATGAGCGGTGGATGGAGGCTGTGGAGTATGGAGTGCGGGTTGACGAAGAAGAGAGAAGCAATACCATAGGGCAAAATGACGTCGTTCTTATTTTTTACCACTTAATTTTGACCCCACTCTTCTTCTTCTTCTTCTTTTAAGTGAGGGGGCCTATGGCCCTACTCCAACAGAAGCATATACTTTAGCTCCTGCTTGGCCTCATGTAGCTCCGCTCCCGGTAAATGTTAGTTGGTTTTTGTTCTTGTAGTATCACTACCTTAATAGGAATTCGGTTCGCACGATCACCAACTCCACCTCCATTGCATAAAAATAGGTCCAGACTTTTTGTTGACAATTGAACTCAGGAGGTCGAGGGTGAAGCAATACAATCAACGATTCAAGGCGTAAAAAAAAAAACAACGTTGCTCGGTGCGCAGCAAGAACATTTCCAACAGCAGATGGAGGAGTTCGTGAGTCGTATCTCGTATGAATGTTGCACTGATAAATTTAATCACAAAATTTTAAAAACACAAAATAGACCAATTTATGTTTATCAACTTACATCCGACAAGTTAAACAAAACTCGTTACCTTAACTTATTTTTTTAAAATATTTATTATTGATCATTATTCATTATATTTTAATTATATTAATTTACTAGAATTATTTTAATTTTTATATGATAAATAACCTTGACTCGCGTCTACGCCTTCACAAGCCTTTTAGCTAGTTTGTTTATTATATTCTTAGTATGGGTAGCGGTAGCTTGTATATATTGGCACATTTGATAAATTATATTGTAAAAGCTTTATACATTTGTGCGTTGAGAACTTGTTAGAAAAGTAAGTAGTGAGTATTTATTTGTATTATGTTCAAATGATGTCAATTAACATCATTAACCGTTAAGTCTTAAATTATATTGTGATAAAAGCAAGGGCTTTCTAGTTTTCGAAATTATCAACCAATAAATTTAGTTATAAAGTAGACGTAAGTAATCCTTAACTGGTTAGGGAATCCATAACGCGTTTTTTTGTCAAATCCAAAGACGTTTCGGATTAATTTACCGAGTAGGGTTCGGGTTCCTTCTTCCCCTATATAGTAAACAACGGAGGATTTTGTTTTGACCAAATTGCGAGAGTCAACAAGAAATCAATACTCAGGTTCAATCCCTCATTCCCTTGTAACCAAAATAACAAGAAATCAAACTTCTTCCCTTAATTACAATGTCTCCAGATGAAAGCTCCAACAATTGTCCACCTCCATGGCTTGTTCTTCGTTTGGTGTCTAATTATCTCTCACCAGAATCTCTTCCTATTGCTTCCCGTGCATCCAAAAACTGGTTGTATTCATTCACCTCGAATGACATCCGGGAACCATTATGTTCTTCTCGCTTTCCTTCTGTGTTTAACCTCGATCGCACCGACTTGACAGTTTCCTATTGCCATCTATATGCAATAGCACAAAAAGCAGCCAAGCTTCGGCCACCCAAAACCCCTATGAAACCCGCCTTGCGTTTGATGACATTGTATTCATTGTCACTGCAAGAACCAACACTGGTTCACCTTTGTTTACAGTGTCAAAACCATGCAATGAAATAAAATTCGATGTGAATGGATCATTCAAGTTTGCAATCCCTGTAAAGTATGGTTTCCCATTGACGAAAGAAGTCTTGGGAGAAATGAGAATCACGTGCGACGTTGTATTGAAGGGTTGGAAGGCTATTTTTAATATGATGGAGTTTTGTGAAGGGAATATTAGTGTTGTTCCAGCCATTGAAGGAGTGTTTTCGAAGGAGCTTCCTTTGCCAAAAAGTTTCCCTAGCTTCATTGACAGCAATAACATGACAGAACTGAAATTTGGGATTGCAAATGATGAGAATGAGGGAAAGGTGGATGTGGGCATTTTCAACAAACAAGAGTTGAGATACTTGAGTGTGGACAATGCTCTTCGATACTTGCAAGACTTTTTACTTTCATGATCTGTGTTTTTAAAGTGATCTAATGTTTGTAATCAAAATCTATTCTTTTACCATTTTTCATTTCAGTTGGAATGCTCAATCACCAACCAAGTTCTATTAAAGTTAACTTCGGTAAATGTTTTGCCTATTCGGGCTTACTCTTTTGTTATGATATCTTTTTTACTGAATGAAAAGGGGAGGGGGGAATAAATTGACCAACATTTTATTGATAGAACAATATATTTAAAAATAAAAAAGGAAATAGTAAAAAATAAAGGTTTAGTAGTTTGGCATCATATAGATTTCATATTCATTATTCATTGACATCCACTTTTCTTTTTTCTCTCTTTTACTCTTTTTAAGAGGAAGAAAACAAAATATAACACTTGATAATAACAGAAAATTATACCTGAATTATTTACAAAACTCAACGCTTTAACTAATAATTTTACCGAACGAAAGGCTTTTGCTTCCTCCGTCATAATAACGTATATAACAATTGCTTAAATTCTCAAAACTATGCTCTCCCTTATGCTTACTAGAAGGGTAAGAAAACAAAAAAAATACAACTCAATTTATTTCTCGCGTTAATTTAATTTCAAAATTTTAAAATAACAAGACGAAGATTAAAATATAAGAGTTTCTCAATAATTAATTACCAAACTCATGCCAACAATAGCTACTGATATATAAAATACAAAAAAGTATGAACAACACCAAAAAAAAACGACCGTCCATTATCAACAGATCATATATAATCACATCAAAATTTTTACTTGCAATTAATGACTAAATATTATTGAAGAAAATAAAACATGGCAGAC
The DNA here is from genome assembly GCA_948243855.1 of Flueggea neowawraea. NCBI lineage: Eukaryota > Viridiplantae > Streptophyta > Magnoliopsida > Malpighiales > Phyllanthaceae > Flueggea > Flueggea neowawraea. The sequence continues at coordinate 3,015 of CAODLS010976428.1, read as the reverse complement.
AACACTAGTCATCACAATCATGACAACTGAACTTCTCACATTAAGGGTCGCCGACGAAGCTTCAGTTTGATGTGGCGGCTTTCTATGATAATACGGAAAACGGGGCAGGATAGGGTCCGGAGGAGGCTCACCGTACAAATAGTTATTGCCATAAGGTGGTGGAGGAGAGTACGTAGTATGGAAATTTCCCGGTTGGATTGCTTATGCTTTCTTGGTGTCTTTCTTACTGTTTTTGTCTAAATATTGTGGTCATGACATTTTAATATATGCTATATGATTCCTGTTACGTGAGAAAATCCAAGTAGTAGGGGAATTTTTGTTTCTTATTCTCTAATGCATCCTAGATTCACGTTTTCAATTTTGACAATATAGCATAACTCATGAAATTAGAGAACATGTTGATAAAAAATAATAGCAAAACCTTATTATTTTTTTTTAGAAAAAAAAATCTAACAATACGACCATTGGTGGAGCCAGGATTTTGACTAAACAGGGGTTGTATTCTGGTTCTGCTACTTGATACATATAAAAAAAATTGTTCATTGATATATAAGATATCAAAATACAAAAAAAATAATTGGTTTTTGTGGTGTCGAGTTACTAACTATGTCATCAAAATATTATAATCAATCAACTAAATACAATTCAATTATAATTAGACCTAAAAAAATAATAAAAAATAAATTATGTGACAATTTATATTATAATATTTTTATTTTTAAATATTCAATTATATGCTTAATTTTCACAACTCTATAGTAAACTCTTTATAAACAAATCGATAAAAGAATTATTATGAACGCTAAAAGTGACTAGCGTTGGAAAATGAAAATAAGAGGTAAATGAGAATTTCAAAAAAAAATTAAGAGCTTAATTAACAAAAAAATTTAGGGACTAAAATACTACAATACTATACTGTAGAGACCAAGTACCCTTTGTCCCTTAGTAGCTCCGCTACTGAATACGACGTAGTATTAGTAAAACACTGAAAAATACCCCGCTACTTCCCTGCCTTGCATAGTCCACACTCCAGCCTCCACCGACTGACCAGTCCACTGTTCACGCCGTGCCGCTACCTTGCCAGGATTCGACCCCTATTTAACCGGAATTTTGGCTCCGCCATTGCTTGAACCTATGGTCGTATGTCGAAATTTGGAAGCATACACGGACGGGTTTGAAGAAGACACGCCTGCGTGTGGCATTACATGCCCAGCCACACGGGCATGGAAGTGCTCTTGTCCACCCACTAATTTTGAGTCGGATATGCGTGTTTTGTCCGGGCCGCGTGCGAGCTAGTGTGCATGCCTGTGTCTTATTGGCGGAGGTCGTGTAATGTTGGTTGGAGTGGAAATCATGTTCTTTGGAGTTTCGGAAGTCTTATTTTGATTTGTAGCCATTGTAAAATAACATATATAAAGGGTTTGGGAAACATATTGCAAGACTTGTTAAATTTTTCTTCGTAAATAATAGAATACTCGTTAGCCTTACCGTAGACGTTAGTCACATTATTTAAGCCATAACTTTTTGTATTATGGGTGATTGTTCTTTCCGCTTATCTTCTAGTTTTGTACGTGTTTTCGTGTAACATGAATAGTCCAACTAAAAACTAACATGTTGCAAATCGAAATGTTACTAAGCAAACAAAATTATTATTAAATATTAAATGTTGCTGAAGAAAACTTTGCAAAAGCTGAACTGTGCATATCCAAAACAATTAAACAAAGTAATATATTTTTCAAATGTTTACAAATATGGTAATCACTAGGCACAAAGAAGCTGGAGAGCACTAAATAATATATTTTTAAAAAATAAATAAGAATACAAAAAAATATATATCTCACTTAGAAATTTCAGCTCAACACATAAATTAATTAAGCATTATAGTGACCAAATCCTACTTCAAATCATTCATAAATCTACCACCACAGAAAAACTTAACAATAGAGTTCAAGTAATTATCAAGTCTCATGATTAAAAGGTATTCTATATAAAGAATAGAATACAGGAGCTTATACTAAAATTCAATGCTGAGGGGGAAAATGATGACTATTAAGGTAAAAACACCTCGCCAATCCAGTTGAAACAAAACAAAAACTGTAATAAATCTTGGTGGGGAATTTGTGCAAGCTCAAGGTTTCATTATTACCAAGTATATAACAAATATGCGGTTAGTTAACGTAGCAACCCACCTTGTAATCTTTTCATGTATGAAAACCAGCAAGACAGAGCTAGTGCAGTATTTTCTCCATCATTTCCAAGCCACTGAATCAATCTCATCCCTTGCTGATTTGTATAGTTCAAGCCTTTTCGCGATCTGAGTCCTCCTTTCCATGAGTTGAGGATCCTCATGCAACACCGCACCAAGCCTTTCCTTCTGCGACCAATAAACTTGTAGTTAAGTACTTGTAAGGGAAACAAAATAGTAGAATCACCCCGAATATGGAAAATTTCAAGAAAGTAATATTTATGCGTGAGAGGCATACTCTGATGATGCGCAACTAGAGGAAATTATTTCTTCAGAATAATTTCAAGAATATCTCAAATATTAACTACAAGAAACATATAAATAGGAGAACACAAGACCCTTTTTTTAACTGCGGCAGATCATACTAGCATAGCAAATCTTGTCAAAATTTTACTCTCCAATATCAATTACAAGTCAGATTTATATTCATGCATACACAAAAGTAATGCAGGAAACCTGTACAAGATTGAACCTCATTTTATAGGGGTTGCAACCTACAGTAGTTACGAAAAAGAAAAGAAAAAAAAAAGAAAGAAATCCCAACAGCTTACCTCCCTTCTCCCAATTTGAGCATAAAATTGATTGAGAAGTGATCTCTTTGCCTCTCGAACCTGACAATATACAACAGCTTTGGGAATAGTGTTCCTCAACGTGTCACAAACCATGGCAATGTAAGCACTGACATTTGATCCTGAAGCAAGTTATGCAATATTTTTCAACATCAATATCAATTTATATGAGATCTTCATAAGAAACCATTACAAAAATTT
>CAODLS010976353.1:0-13526 GCA_948243855.1 Flueggea neowawraea | reverse complement strand
AAATGTGATGGGTGATTAAAAAGTGTAATTGGTGGTTTTAATTTTTTTCAGTGAGAAAAAGTAACAAATCTTAGAGCAACATTAATGGGTCACTAACCTCATTTCTGACACAAACTCCAACCTTTTGGAGTTTCTCCAGAGTTGGAATTTTCCAACCGTGGAGAGTCAATAGACTCCACCACTTCTTTTACACCATTTACCTTTTTTATTATTTTTTATTATTTTATTTTCTCTTCTTTTCTTTTCTTAATTATTTTTATTTAATTTCTAAAACACTATAAATAGACATCTTTTTTATTTTTTAATAATTTAATTTTTTATTTTATATATTCCTATAATATCAATTTTTATTTTTAATAATTTAATTTTTTATTTATATATATTATTAAAAATATCAAGATATATTTTGGTTGAAAGAATAAGTGGAATAACTCACACAAAATATTTATGTTCTTAGAATTAATTACAATACAATATTTTTAGTGTTTTCTTATTAATATTTAAACATTATTGTAATTTCTTATTAATGAAATTGTATTTTTAATGCTTAATTTTTAATTTTTTCAAGTTAAATTATAATTTAAAATATTTATTCAATCAATCATTAAATTTTATTTCACTAAAATTATTATTTTTAAATATTCAATTAAATAGTTATTAAAATAAATATTAGAGACTATAATTCCTAAAATAATATTTTAAATCAAAGATTAGCTCACAATATATTAATGTCGAATAAATATTTTTATTATAAATTAGATATTTTAAATAAATAAAATAGTGAGTAAAGTGATTGTATGTCATATACTAGAATATAGTGAGAGATTAACCATTAGAGAGAGATCGGTTGTTGAGTGAGAAGTTAATGGATTGTTAATGTGGCAGACTCATCAACCTCAAAATGGGGTTAGGCATTAGAAATGTTCTTAGCTTTTCGAAAACGGTATTTTGAGGGGATATTGTAATTACACAATGTAGTTTTTTATTCATTATCAAATACCTAAAAATTGTGATTAACTCCAAAACACCGTTTTGTAATCTCAATGCAGTTTTAACCTCAATTCCAAACACACACTAATATTAGTAAATTCATCTTCCACATTGAGAAACACTTGTGAATCATTCAAATTTAATCAACCTAATGTTTCTTGTATCACATATGTAATTAAATCTAATTTTACATAATTATTATTTCCCATCATTTGTCATCATTAAAAAAATTAAATGAATATATGAGTTAATAGTTGATATTTTAAACTTGCATAAAAGTGAGCATTTTCCTATAATTTTTCGCTTTCATATCTATGTAAGAATCCTTTCAAGAAAGGGGCAACTACATAAGTTAAACACAAAAAGTTTTAAAAATTGCACGCATAGCAGCCTATTTTTTTAATTTGCGCGCATAGTAAAATTAAACATTTAAATTGCATATATCTAACTTCACAAAAAAATACAAGTTAAATATCTTTTGAATATCGGTCGAGTACCATAATAGCAGTTAAATACTATCTGAATATCAATTGAATTCCATAATAATGTTTTATGAATATGAGATGAAAAATTGAAATCAATTGGATTTCAGTTGAAAAATAATTTAAAATCAAGTGATTTTATGAAAAATATGTATAACAAAAAACAGGCGAATACCAAAATTACTCAATCGATATTTGATCAAAATTCAGATAGTATTCAATTGGTATTAAAAAGGATTACAAAAAGATATTCATTTGGTATTCAAACAGTTTTCAAATATTATTCGATCGGTGTTCAAAAAATTTTCCAAAATAATATTTAATTCGTATTCAAATAGTATTCAATTAGTATTCAATTTTTTTTCAAAAAAGCACTCAGTTGGTATTCAACTAGTGTTGAATTAATATATAATGAGTTTTCAAATGGTATTCAACAAAAGAAAGTATATTAATATTCAACTAGTATTGAATTAATATTTGATTAGTTTTAAAATGGTATTCAATAAGTATTCAATAAACATTCAAAAAGAATTTAATTAGTGCTCATATAATTTTCAATATTATTTAATAAATTTTCAACGGGTAATTTAAAAATAATTTTTCTAGGTTTACAAATAACTTTTTATTAAAAAAAATAAGCAAGTGTTCAATTGGTTTTCAAAAAGTATTAGTATATAAGCAGTGTTCTGTAAAAATCCAACAAATATTCAATTTGTATTTAACTGGTTTTCAATAATTATTTCAGCATTCAATTAGTATTAAGACCATTTTCAATTATTTTAATTTAGTTTTTTTTATGAATTAATACCCTTCTTTTCGAAATAGACTATTCTGAACAGAGATAGCTTATCCCTGTCAGCAAACACCAACTGAAATACTCAATCCTTGTTGCCAAACAGCAACTTAAAACTTTAGATCAACCTCTCTGAAACAGATCCGTTGAACGAAGACGACAACATGAACGGCGGTGATAACAGTCCTCTTCCCTAGCGCTGCCGTGAGAAGGCACAGGATTCTCCTCCCTCCGTCTCCTCCCTCCGTCGTGATTCTCCTCCGCCGCGAGAAGGTACAACGTTGAACTGAATCGACGGAGAAGACGCCGGAGAAGAAGGAAGCGTTGGAACGAACGCCAGATATCTGATCTTAACAGGTGTCGTCGTTTGCAGCGGAGAAAGACAAAGGCGAAGTGAAGGAGAAGACAGCGGCGGCGAAAATTTAAACAATTTCTAAAAATCACTAAATATACAAAAAAATTAATTTTTAAAAAACTTTTAAACAACTTCAGATAAATTTTTTCTTTTAAAAGAATGTTCTAAAACTTGCAACAAGTTTTAAAGTCAATCTTAAAAAATTTAAAGTCAACCTTAAATAAATTTTGTAAAATATTTTCACAATCTTGATTAAATTTTTAGAAAAGTTTTCAAAACTTTAAAAATTTAAAATCAACATTTTAAAAACTTTATAAATTCTTTAAAACTGCAAAAAAAAAAAACTTTGTCAATGAACTACAAATCAACTTGATATAAACCTTTGTAATAAACAATGCAAATCAATCTTGAATAAACCTTTATAATAAACTTAAAAACAACCTTAAATAAAATTTTCTTAAAATTTTTAACAACTAAAATAATCTTTAAATAAATTTAATAAAAATCAAAAACATCATTAAAACTAAATAAACTCTATATAAACTCAATATAAACCTTTTTTTAAACCTTCAACTAAAATTTTAAATAATCTATAAATATAAACTGTAAAATAAACCCTAAATAAACTCAACATAAACTTTTTTTTTGAAATATTCAATTCAAAATTTAAATAATCCTATAAAATTTAATCTTAAACAAACATTTTTAAAATATTTACGTAATTTATTTAATTAATTAAATGTTATAAAAAATTGTCAAAATATTTTTAGCATTGTAAAATATTTTTTTTAAAGAAGAAGACAAAAAAAAGTAAAGCAGCAACCTAGTCCTAACCGCCGCTTTAGGTAGCCAGATCTAACCGCCGCCTTAGGCAACTAGATATAGTCGCCGTTTATTCTAGAAAAGCACAAGACAAGATGGAGCAATGACGTGGAGACCGAGAATGAGCCAAAGAGGACAACAACGAAGCCCGTGCAAACCAATGAGGGAAGATTGAGGAAAACCGGAGCAATGACAAGCGCAACTCAGAGAATGAAAGAAAATGAAACGGATTGACAAGAAAACTATAGATCCGATGAAGAGAGAGAGAAAAGACAAATCGGGAGAATGAGATAAGAGAGAGATAAATAAGAGGCGAGAGAGTCGGTGGGAAAGGACGAGGAGGTGGCGAAAAAAGAGGAAGGTGGGGAAAGAAAATGAAGGTTGCAGGAGAGGAGGAAGGTGAGGAGAGAGAAGGTGTGAATGACAGTAGAAAGAAAAGAGAATAGAGAGAGAAAAAAGGAAAGAAAATGTAGAAAGAAAGAAGAGAGGGGGAGAGGAAAAGACGATTGAATTTAAAAAAAAAACGTAAAATCCGTAAAGAGTAAGAAAAATGTGCGTCCAATTAAGAAAAAAAGGTGAGAACTGTCAGTTTGAAAAACAAAGGGTAAAATGAGGTGTATTGGGTAATTATCTCTAAGAGAAAATCACATAATTATACTGAAATAAAATATCAAAATTGATTTTTAGGTCCAGCCCAAACATATTTTCAAAAATAGAAATACACTCCAAATTTCTCTAAAAATGCCAAATTTATAAAGTCTCTATCTGACATTTTTCAAAATAAGTTTGTGCATTTTTCTAATGTATCCAAATATCTCCAAAAATCTACATATGACATTTTTCAAAATAAGTTTAAGTGTGTTTTTATTTGTCAAAATTGAAATTGTGTTTGCTTATTTATCAAATTCAGTATTTCATTTAGAGCACTTGACATAATTAACTTCAAGCATAAATTATTGGGCCAAATATATATATACATGGCCTAGATTTATAAATTACAGATTCACGCAGTCCACTTTCAATATTAATATTTGAGTTAATTATGCCATATGACATAATTAAAATTTAAATTTTGACAAAACACTCATAGTTTCGAAATTACTTGAATGACACATTTTTAACTTGAAGTTTCTGAAATGCTATTTTTTGAAATCTTATTCTTAAAAATGCCATATGTATAAATAGGGTCAATGGATTGTTTCAGACTCACCTTTTGGCTTTGTCGATACTCCTCCTACTTCTTTCTCTCTTTGTGTTCTCTCCATTTCGACTTAGGGTTTCTAATCGAATCTTTGTTTTCATGTTTTTCTCTGTCAATCTATGGCATTTTCTTCCTCATTGCTAACGGACGTGTTGTTTCTTGCTTTAAGGTACATTTATATTTCTAGTTTTTTTGTTTTTCTTAGGTTCTTGAACTTCAAAACTGTACGAATGGTTCGTTTTCACATTTAATTTTTTTGTTGTTGTTGTTGTTTGGTTGGTGTGATTTCATTGTTTTGGAGGTCAGCTGCATAATGGAGAAGATTTTGCATGTACCTCAGTCAGCTAGCAGAGTTGAGAAGACGTATAGGGTCTGTGGTAAGGTAAGAGCCTTTTGTTTCTCCTTCTCAACCTCAAAGGAAGGTTGAGTTTTCGAGTACTGGATCATCTGAAAAGGTTATGGTTTTTGATTTTCTAGTTGATTCATGTGTTTATTTTTTGTTACTTTTTGTTGTTTTGCATTTTTATGTTGATTCATTTGTTTTTTTTTTTTGCATTAAGGCAATAGCAAATCTGTTTCTACTCCAGTTGAAGCGCATAAGAAATTTAAGGTTACGAGTAAAGACTCATCTGATAAGGTACGATTTTTACTTTTTTGTATGTCGATTGATGTGTTGGTTTTTTAATGTTGAGTTCATGTGTTTGTTTTTTTTTTGTGATTTCTCATTGTTTTGATGTTTGAGGTTGATTTTGGTTTAGTAGTGTAGGTGTCCAAAGGTCTTCATAGGTGTTCATCGTTGTGTTGTTTCTGAAACTGTGTGTGTTGCTTTTGAATTCTTGTCATGTATAATGGTCCAAATTTTGCTAGATTTTGTATTGCTTAAGCAGGTCTTCAAAGGTCTCTAAAGGTCTTCAATTGTTTGAAATGCACTTATAAATTTTGTTATTTCTTGTTGTCTTGATTTTTTAATTTGCTTTCATGTGTTTATTTTTGGTGATTTCTTGTTATTTTAGTGTTTGAGGTTGATTTTGGTTTAGTAGTGTAGGTGTCCAAAGGTCTTCATAGGTCTCTAGAGGTCTTTAGTTGTTTGGAATGCACTTATAAAGTTTTTTCCACTCAATAATTTGTTAGAGTATCTTTTTGGTCTTCGTAGTTGAGTTGTTGAGAGTTGATAAAGGAAAAAAAATGAAAACAAGCGATTTATAACGGTTTAGCCAAATGTGCCTACGTCTACTACCTAAGCTCCTCACTTAGGATTTTCCCAATTCACTATACGATGATTAATTCTGACTTAATCCAACAAAGTCTTACAACAAAGTTGATTGTAGCTTACACCTCCAAAGCTAACACAAGGTTGATTCTCGACTCACACCTCTAAAGCCTAACACTCAAGGTTGCTTTCGGCTCACACCTCTAAAGTCATCCCAATGTTGATTTCTCTCTAGGCTCACACATCTAAAGCCTTTACAATTTTATTTTCAAGGCTAACAACAAACATTACCCTAACTCAAAGTGTTTAAAAAGAGACACAATGTGGTGGGATTTTGGTGTAAATGAATGAAGCAAAAATACTCACAAACAAGGCTAATTTTGAGCACCAAAAGAAGAATTGTTGTAGCAAGGAGTTAGGTGCTTTGATATATCCTTCAAGCCTTTATTTATAGTGTTTAAGACACTCTTGAAATTGATTTAGCCGTTGGAAATCAATCATGAAGCATTTTTTTATGTTGATAGCTTCCACTAGTCGACTACCAACTTCAGCTTAACTTCTTAGTTCGACTACCCAACTTCACCGGTCGACTACCCAAGTCACATATCTGTTAAATGACCATTGTAAACCACATGAATGTCATTTCGAGTCAATTTGAGCAATCATGATCTTCATTAGTCGACTACCCATCATCACTAGTCGATTACCAAATCATTAGTCGAGTCTCACTAGTCGACTACTAATCACTTTTGTAGCTTCTGTTTGTATGCCAGTTGACTCACTATTTCCACCAATCGATTACTCAAGGTTTTGGAACTTCTTGAAATAGTTTCTTCATGCATTAGTTGACTACTAATCATCATGGGTCAACTCTTAGACTTGAAAAAAATGATTTTCTTGACTTTTCTTGGTCTTCATTCATCTTGATTTTGTTTTCATTCTTAAAGATAATCTTACTAAGTTTTGTATATTAATCAAAACACAAAAGAAATCAAATGTGAATCACCCTTGGTTCAACATAATTTCTTATGTTTTTTAAAATTATTGCGCTAGGGAATGAATTTTATTATGCCTCCCTCCTATCATTTTCCTGCGAAGGTCACCTTCAACTATATGCCTACTGCTGCTCAATTTTTGAAGTGGTCTTTAAGTGCTAGACAAGTGGAGATGTTTAGGCGTACATGCTTTGGGTTTTTGCTTGATATAGAGGAGGTAACGCGTCAGGGACAGGTGGTGCATTCATTGTTATTGAGGGAGGTAGAGTGCAAGGATGTTGATATTGTTTGTTTTAAAGTTGGTGAGAAGAATTTGAGGTTTGGGATGGAGGGATTTGGTTTGCTTACTGGGTTAAAGTGTGTGAGTGATGTGGATATTACTTCTTTGTTTGAATGGGAGGGTGACCTCATGAGGAAGTATTTTCCTGATGATAAACTTGTCAGTAAATTGTCCTTGTTTGAGGCGATTAAAGATAAGAGGTGGGAGAATGGCGAGGACGCGGTAAAACTTGCTGTATTTTTTTATTATTAATCGGTTTGTAAATACTAGTTGAGGGGGTAGGGCTTTGAGCAAGGAGGATTTTGCAATGGTAGATTCTAGTTTGTTTGAACAGTATCCATGGGGTATTATTAGTTTTAAGTCAACTTTCCAATTGTTGAAAGGTAGGCTGATGCAGCGGGGTGCTCAACGTGATGGCCGCACCACATTACATTATCGAGGTGATGGGTTTCTAGTGGCTTTCCAATGCTGGTTTTATGAGTTCTATTTAGGACTAGATGCTGCTGTTGCACATAAAGTGGGGACGAGAAGTCCAAAAATTCTCAATTGGAAGGCCACCTCTCAGTTAAATTGGTTACACTGAAGAAGACTATATTTGATTTTTCAGAGGTAATGTTGTTATTTAAAGTTCAGTTTGTTTTAGTATTTTGTGTAGCTGGTGGTTCAAAATTTTTTTTCTTAATGATGCAAAACTTGATGAACTAAATCTAAGGTAGCCATACCAACATTTTAAGTGTAAATTGAAGGAGAGCAAAAGAATTTCCAACTTCTGATGCTGGTATGGCGAGCAAGGAATTTCTCATTTCTGATGCTAGTTTAGTAAACAAAGTTGATAATTTGTCGAGGAGATTGACAGAGTTATCAACTGAATTCGGCCAGGTCATTCTCTATGGGGAATGGTGGGTAGTCTTCTTGTAATTTGTACATAATGTTGAATTTTGTGTTGAAGCCTTTTAGATTCAGGTTGTCCGAGCTAACTTTGCATAATGTGTCATAGTTGGTTGTGTTGACTTTCGTTTTGATGATGATGTGCACAAAACATCCATGAAAGAGAGGCAATGTTACAGAACATGTGATTTGTGGTATCAATGCACGTTTAGGAGGATCAATGCATGTTGTAGTATGAAATATTGGGTGCTATGTACATGAAATGACGTGCAATGCACGTAAAACATATGCAACGCACACAGAAGCCAATGCAGTGCACGTAGATGTGTTGTATCAAAGATTCATAAAGCTCCAGGATTTCTCTATGCACGTTGAAGAGGTTCAAAGCACACAGATGAATTGCAGTGCTCTAAGGTCTGATGGTGAAATCATACTACGAACACAAAAGAACATGCTAGGCATGTGGATAGGTTCGTGATGCAAACTGAAGAGAGCTCACAAGACAAGGCAGAACGCGCTTCATACTTGTGAAGTGCGCGTAGAAGAATTCAAGGTGTGATCTTTGAACTAAATTCACAGATGCAGACAAATTCAAGACGCTCCTCGGGAATTTGAATTTCAAATATTCTCTGGCAAAGTCACGTGAAGAATCAAAGAAGCCATCTTTGAAGTGATCATTCTACGCATGTAGATGAAGGATGCTACGCACGTAGAAGAGCTCTAGAATACTGACAAATTCAAGACGCTCCTTGAGAATTTGAATATTCTCTGACACAGTCACGTGAAGTATCAAAGGTCTGATCTTAGAAAAAACATGTAAGCACGTAGAAAGCTATGCAAAGCACACAAGACTATGGAACTATGCATGTAGAACGGGAACAAGGCATGTAGATGCCAATCTATTTAATATAGTGGTTGCTGAAGTTCATGTAGTGCACATAGACATATTATCAATGCACACAAAACTCTGAAGAATGAAGGAACTATGCACGTAGATGGTTGCTACGCACGTATAATACTGTGACATCATTTAAAGACAGAATTTCTATTTGTTTCACAACGGCTACTTCGAGGCTCTAACGGTTATATTCTTGCAAGTCACTATAAATAGACGTCCCGGAGTAAAAGGAAGAAAATAGAGACCTTTGCTAAGTTTTTTATTTACTTTCTTTCTCATTTCTACAGTTATAACCTATTTGAGCTATTTATTTGCTATTACATTCTGGGTTTGTGAGAACTTGATTTTGGCTTATCTTAGGTTAATTTTGTAACAAGTAAGGTTGTTTGCTTGGAGTAGATAGGTTTTCTTGTTGTGCCTTAGAAAAATAAGAGTGGTTGCTAGTCAGCCTTAGAAAACTAGTGGTGTAACGGTTTTTTAGTTTAGTCTGCAAAAACTAGAGATTCCATTTTTTTGTTGAGCCCATAAAACAAGGTGTAACGATTTGATTGTTGAGCCTGCAAAAACAAGTGGTGTAACTGGTTTTCCTCCACCCGTAAGTGAGGAGATAATGGATTGAAATTCTTGAGATGATTCTCAAGGAATGGACGTAGGTCAAGGAGGATCGAACCACTATAAATAGGATTTGTTTTCTCTATCCTTTGCTCTTTACTTTGATTTATATTTTCCATAATTTGTTGTCAATTGGATTTTGTTTAGCTTTCGCATTTAAATTTGTTATTTGTTCAAGTTTGCAAAAGAATTTCAACTAAGTTTTTAAAATCTCTAAAACTCCAATTCACCCCATCTTAGAGTATCATTCTTGGGACCAACATGTTGCATAAGGAAAAAGTATTCCGGCCATCTTATAGTCCTTGAACTTTCCATTTTCATCTCAAATCCTACTATGTTATAGTATTATTTGTATGATGTTTATTTCCTCTGTAATTTATCAAAACAAAAAAAAAAAGAAATTGGAACAAGCTTTTTTCACAAAAAATTAACACGTTTTGAAAATCTTTGAAGACCTTTTCAAATGCCTACATATTAAAATCAAAATATCGCGTTCAATTGATTTTTTATTTTGTAGACGTTTGTAAACCTTTGAACACCTGCTTTTGTAAATGCAAGCTAGTAGTATTCAATTTGTTCAAGCTAATGTAGAATTGTATAGATAATCAACAAAAAAAGTATTGAAAGTGTTCAAACGTGTGTGTAAAGTTTGTATCTAATGAAAGTTGTTTCTTGTGTTTGCTTTGTACTGCTATAGTTGTTTCTTTGATATGATGACAGTCTGTATCTAATGAAAGCTTGTTTGGTGATTGATCGTAGTTGTTTATGAGAATTTTATTTACATTCTACTGGAATCTGTATTAGAAGATCTAGAATAATGAGATTTGAACTTACATTACCTATTTATGAAGTATTATATATCATGATTTCGTTGTCGATTCATTTTGTGATTTTAGTAGATTTTTTAGATGACAGTGTTTGATTTGAAGAATGACTTTGAATTTGATTTAGGCACATTTTTCTTGTGTTCGCTTTGCACTACTGTAGCTGTTTCTTTGATATGATGACAGTTTGTATCTAATGAAAGCTTGTTTGGTGATCGATCATAGCTGTTTATGAGAATTTTATTTAGATCCTACTGGAATTTGTATTAGAAGGTCTAGAATAATGAGATTTGGACTTACATTACCTATTTAGGAAGTACTATATATCATGATTTCATTGTCGATCCGTTTTGTGATTTTAGTAGATTTTTTAGATGGCAGTGTTTGATTTGAAGAATGACTTTGAATTTGATTTAGGCGCATTTTTCTCCTTATGTATATATGTGGTATTTTTTAGAAAGGTTTAAAGCGTGTTTCCAATTTTTGGAATGTGTTTAGGTTGTGTTATTTTTCAATTTCTGTATTTTATTTTAAAATAAATGCGTGATTTTTTCTTAATATTTTAAGCAAAAAATACAAAATTTTCAAAGTATGGATCTAACTTTATAAATTACAAATTCACAGATACAACAAGAGATTTAAGCTGATTAAAACTTGTTTAGAATGTTGGCCCCAAGAATAGTACCCCAAGAAGGGAGAGAACTGGAGTTTTAGAAAGTTAAAAACTTTGTTGAAATTCTTTTGCAAATCAACAGAAAATAGCAAAGTTCTTTTCAACCCAAAATCAAAGTCAAATGTAGAAGCAACCAAAGATCAAATATCCAATTCACAACTAATATAAGATAAATGTAAATTAAAGTAAAGAGAGTAAGGGAAGAGAAAATAAAGCCAGATTTTTTAGTAGTTTGGTCATCCTTAACTTACGTTCATTCTTCGAGTACCCCTTGAGAATTTCAATCCACTATCTCATAACTTGTGGGTGGAGGAAAACTATTTACAACTCCTTGTTTCTATGGACTCAACAAGAAAACCATTACACCTCTAGTTTTTATAGGAACCAAAATAGAAAACATACACCCTCTTATTTTTCCCAAGGAAACAAAACAAGGAAAACCTAACCCACTTGTTTTTCTAAGGCTAAACAAGGAGATCACTCTTGTTTTTCAAGGCTCAACAAGGAAACATAGCTAACCCTCAAGCAAATGCCTTGATTGTTACAAATTCTTCTCAAGATAACACAAATTTAAGCTTAACCCAACCCATGAGTAATAGCAAATAAGCATATCAAGATTGGGTGAAATGTAAAAGATGAAAGAAATTAGAGTAGCAAAGATTAGAACAAGTTTCTCTCTCCCTTCTTCTGTCCTAGGACATCTATTTATATTGACACTATGAATAGTATCTGTTGCACACTTCAAAAGAGCAGTTGTGAATAGATAGAAAATTCTGATTTTAATGGCGTCATGGACACTTACGTGCATAGTGCACCTTTGCATGCGTAAACTCTTCCATTATCATAATTATGCATTGTTAGTTTGGTGCCCTAGTCCAATCATATATGTACATTGTCATTTGATTTTTATTTAATAAAAAGGTATTTCATTTCATATATATAAAATATTATAATATGTTTTATGAAGATAAAACCTACATGCTTCCTTATGTCATCAAGTTTGACTTGATAGTAAAATCCTAAGGTTAAAAAATATTATTCTAAATGTCTCTAATCGATTATTATCATGGAAATTATAATGAATTAAGGTTAGTATGTTGCTAAGTAGATAATTACGTTTTGTGATTATGGATGTGAGACATCACTTAGAACAAGGATACATATTACAGAACATGTGTTGGACTGACCTGCTATGAAATCACTTCATAAATTGTTGTCATAAGTAGCTTCCATGCAGTCGTGATATTTAAGTCCTCTGACTGAAACTCACCATCGACTTTTGCATGAGTAATCACACACATTAACTTAGTCAAATATTATCCGTAACAGGGTAACTATAAAGGCTATGATTGAGTGTGTCATGAATCTTGTAGAGAAGTGATAATGAGAATGACAAATTTGTTCCTCTTATGAAGAGTGATATCTCTAGGCCACTTTATGAGTAGGATTGATCGAATGTATGCATACTTAAATGAATTGATAAAGGGGTTATTAGTGTCAGTTTTTATATCAATCTACTTAAAATCTAGAAACATATTAAGCAAATAAGGTCAACATGTAACCATACCATATGCTTAATCTACATATCGTGAGACAAAATGACTAAATATCAAATTGTGAAAGGTTAACTCGGATCACCAACTCCACTTGATTTTGGGTTGCCATAATGTATTACTAGATACCGCTTATGGACATTAGACCCAAGTTTTGGGACAAAGCTCATTGCCAATTTTAAGTGGACATATTGGGTTACACACTAAAATGAGTTAGATCGACCCACAAATATTCTCTCTTGTAGTAATTGAATTATTAAGATAATTAATTTGATTAATTAATAATAATTTAGGATTTTATGATTTATGTCTTATATATGATATAAGATATTATCCATTAATGTAATGGGCATTTAATGTAAATTACTTCTTAATGGGTTAAATATTTTTTGAACATATTATTATGTGTGACACAAATTTTGCCCATGTATATTAATCATAGAGTGATTTATTTGATGATAATGTATCATATAATTAAAAGTCCAATAACATTAAAAAGCCTATGTAAAAATTCGACTCATCTCCTATTTTTTAGGAAAAATTTTGCACATTCCTACTTTTTAGGAGCCTTGATTCTTGTATAACAAGGAAAAAGAAAACCTAGTACATTTCATACCTATTTAGGAGTGTTGGACCAAGGGTGGTCAACATTGAGAATTCTCTAAAGTTTTGATGATGAACAAACTGCAGAATTTGATCTGAAGCAAGATTCACGTACGTCAATACAAAATCACGTACGTGTGTTAATATCATGTACGTCAGTGAAGCCTCAAGTACGTGAGTTCTGCCGTTAGATGAAACATAAGCTACTGGAACTGAAACGAAGTGAACACACGTACGCTATCAAAGATTCACGTACGTTAGAAAATTACACGTACGTGAAAAGTGTCTAAAGTACGTGAGTTCTACCGTGAACTGAAACAGAAGCTACTGGAACTAAAAAGAAGTGA
>CAODLS010976162.1:0-12525 GCA_948243855.1 Flueggea neowawraea | reverse complement strand
AAAACAGCCACAAATTTGTAAGGGAGTAATTGGTGTGATTTTCAGTCTGACAAACAGATAACAATAAGGCCTCGGACTTGCGCAATTTTGTCCTCTCTCACTGTCTCACACCTTCACGTTTAACTGGACCAACTCCCCTGCACCTTCACTTAAACAGAAAAATGAAATGACAATGAGGTTGCCTTTTCTCCTCTCCTTTTTTTTTTTTTGTTTTTCACTGCCAATCAAAACTAGGGTTCTTTTGTCACCTTTATTTTTGGAGTAATTATTTATTTTAGACTATAAAAAGTTTTGCACATTATTTAGAAATAAAATCTGAAATTTACCGGCAATCATTTCCCACGAAGTGCGTTTTGGTGGAATTAGACCCGATTAGTCAGAATCTAAAAGTTCTACAATTTTGTGATAAATCTATCATGCAGTCCTCCATTTTAAGAAACCACCCATTTTGGTCCCTCATCAATCTATCGTTAGTCACGCTTAATGGAACAATAAGAACGATCCAATTTGCCCTTAGACCTTGTTTGATAGGGAGAAAAACTTCCTAGGAAGTAGAATCATTTAGCTTGTTTGGCTTCCATTATCGTCTTTACATCAAAGTGAGCATGTTGAATTTACAATGGAAGAAGTAAATTACAATAAAGTAAGTAAATTACTTGAGAAGGGGGAGAGGAAGTTGCATTTCTCAAGTAGGCAAAGTATAAAATCACCAATTTGTCCTCAAAATTAACTTTAAATAACTAACACAATTTAACTATATTTCCTAGAAACTGAAAATATAAACCAAACACAAATAATATCTATTTCCTGATAAATTAACTTCCTGAGAATATTTTGGAAAGTGTACTTCTTAGAAACTTGGCAAAAGTATATACATACAAGGGCTTAATGAAAGTTTGGCAACGTTTGATAATTTGTCTTCCACCTTTAAGAGCCTAAAAATCTAGAATCTAAAAATGCTACTTACTTAAAGTTGGATGGAGAAACAACTTTTAAAGTATTCGAAAAGTTGAACTTTTAAGTTTTCAATTTTTTTTTTTAATTTTCTAAAAAATTGAACTTTTTCCCCAACTATCCTAAAACCTCATTTTTGTCTTAAAGTAACAATCCAAGATATTGGTGAATTAGATTGTTTTAAATTTTTTAAATTCTTTCACTTGAAAGTAACAAAAACAAAGAACAATCCACTTCAAACACCAAAAAATAAAAGCAAATAACAAACAACGAGTAATGAAATTAAAGAGAGAAAATTAAAGAAAGAAAGGAAGATAGATCAAAGCCATCTATTTATAGTAATTCGGTCCTCCTTGACTCATGTTCACTACTCAAACTCAACCCAAAAATTTTGAATCCATTATCTCCTCGCTTCTGGGTGGAGGAAAAACTCTTATAGCTTCTCTTGCTTGTCTCTTAGGTGCAAATGAACATTTACAATCTCTTGTTTTTACAAGGAACAAAACAATGAAACCTCACAATCACTCTCAAGCAATAAATTGCTTGTTACAATATTAATCCAATAACTATAAAGCTCACACAACGACCCAAAATGATTGCAAGTAAGAATAATTAGGTGTAGGAGAAATGTAGAAGACAACTAAAATGTTGAAATAATTGTTGTTTTTGAAATTAGAGTTGTTATGACATAAACAGTCTACCTTGAAAGTACATAATGTTAGCAGAAGTTGTGCGCGTAACTACCATTTGCATGCACAATTTCTTCTGTCACGACCCGGAATCGAACCATGACTAGCATACAAGATGAACCAAACTGGAGGCCCGACCTATTTAGCACTAGCCTCGGAGGATCAAACATTCTAACCAACTTATTCTAAAACAAGTATTAAACAATAGCAAATAAGGTTCCAATTTCGTTAGTAATATAAATAACAACAATATCAAAATACAAAATGAGTATTTATACGTAAAATTATTTTAAAACAATATATTATCAAATACAGAACCATAATCCACAGACTTTCATTGTGGATCATCTAACACAAAATACAGCCCAATCAAAAGAGCACCAACTGACCAAAATAATGAAGCCTCACTGAGACCAAAATGTTGAACGACTGCTGAAGTCAAAATGAATACCTGAAAAATGTTAAAGGGAGGGGTGAATAAATTCAGTGAGGGATACCAACTCTAGAATGCCTCTGAGACCTCACACAAACTATTTTAAAAACGTTTTCAGAAAATACCACACACACGTTTATATTCGTGTACTATAGGTATACATTCATATACATACTAGTATAAATTCATAAATTCGTAACCTTTTGCACAATAGCAGAAAGCATACATTCATGCAATTCTATACTATACAGATTATGCTGAATTTCATATACTACTTATCTTATTGCCTAGCTTATTATCTTTTTCAAAAATAATAGATATGTTAATCACTAATCATACACCTGTATTATATTAGAACTATGCTGACAATATTAGTTCAGAAATAAACTAGCAACCTCAAGAGTCTAAATAGTATCCAACTCAGTAAGGCTAACAACTGACAGCCTTAGAGGCTCTAAACAATACATTGTCACCCTAAGGGTCTCAAAGTTGTAACGGACAGAATTAATCAAAGTACATCCATAAGCATTGTAGTCCACGAGCTTCAGCAAGATATACTTCGCCAAACGACAGAACAATATACTACGAGAGAATGAGTAACAATACAGACTTTCAAAGTTTTACTGAGTCCAAATATTTGGCAAAGCATATTAGAATAGTATAGACCTGGGATCGAGCTGATCTAATAATAAATCATAACTGACTAACCGATTGTGGACTATCGCCATTAGAAACTGATATAACTGAATTGTGGACTACTGCCACCTAAAAACTGATCACATGTGTTTGCGCTAAACACACAGGTTACCACAAACCCTGATAACAAGGCATTCCTGAGCATTGGTCTACTAAAGGCTACGCAATCCCCCGTAGCTAAGGTGTCCCAAGTCAGAATAGTTTACAGAAATATTTTATTTTAATAGACATAACACTTTTAGAGAGATTTTCTGAATATACATATATATACATAATTATTCATATCTTATCGAATACATACTTTATTATTATTGTCATCATCATCATCATCAGGGCTATTTACTGAATATATATATGCACATGTTGTAAGCACAGATTCTTGTCATAGATTTCACGTAAGTCAGTTTTATAATTACTAAACCTTTACTTAGTTTGGATTACATGTTATGTCTTAACACATAAAAAACATATAAAGTTTGGAAAGATGCAACCTATGTGTCTAGAGAAGATATATCACACACCTGGACGCCTAGTTGCAGAAATCTAGGTTACAGACTACCAATAGATGTCTAGTCACCACGGAAGTCAAATAATTGGAAACAAATATATACAGACTCAGATAGAACAGAAAGTATACAAACTAAATAATGGTCAAATACGATATTGTGGCAGATGTAGGATGTATGATATGCAAACGCATGACCCAACCCAAACAATATCAGAAACCTATTTCAATTAAAGATCTAACAATTTCGATGAAAATCAATTTCGATGTAAAATTACACTTAATCTCTAAAACATCGACAAATTATAGATTTTTCCTTGAAATTTTCTAGAATTTCATTTCTAACCTTAAGCTCCCTAAATATTACAAATCAAACCTTACAATAGAAATTTACTCCAAACTACCACAAATCTCTTTCCAATCGAAACCCAACATTCCAAATCACCCACATTTCCTCAAATCATACCCAAAGACACGAATCAACAACCAATTACACCCAACCAACAAAAATTCATCAAAAATCCCAACTTTCCTACACCAAACCCTAACCAAGTCAACACAACATCCTTCAATCTTGATTCCAAACCAAAACCCATATATAATCAAGTTCATTCCATCCTAGTCTATCAGAAACTAACTTAAATCAATTGAAAGATTTGTTCAAAACCAAGTTATAGCTCAAAAACCGTCACCCAAGTTCCAACATCAACATACATGCACCAACAACAAAACCCAAGCCAAATCTATGCATTTCTAGCTTCATTCAAGCAAGTTCTACCATAGTCTAACTTATTCAACCTACATTTCTAGCCAAATCCAAACCCTAACTCAAAACAAACACAAACCCGTCACCCATTACCACCCAACAAAAGCCCACATGAAAATGCAAGAAATTGATGAAAGAGAGGAGTAAAATGATTGTTCTTAACTTAAGATTTGAAGAGAGATGAATGGGAGGCAAAGAGGAGAGATTTGGGATGGTTTTGGAGTGAAAAATCGTGAGGAAGATGAAGAATGACGAAAGGGATAGATTTTGGGAGGTTTTATAATCGAAACAGGTAGAAACGCAGCGTTTTGGGCCATTTTTAATGGATGCGTTTTGTGCATGAGGTGCACATCCCCTCGCCCAGGATGGCTGAGACATGCGTTTCAGCACTGAGACGAGTGTTTCAGCCCTTGCAAAGGCACAGACGCATTGAATATTCATAAATTGAATTCTCCCACTCGATCCAAGCGAACATAATTGAGATCCAATGACTTTAAACACTCCAAAATATTTTCCCATCTGCAAAACATCAAGGATTTGAATCAAAATTGATCGGAGTCTAATCAGAGTTGAACCTGACGTTGCGGGAGATTTTGTCAGAAACAGATGAGGTGCTACATCTTCAGACCTTTTACTTGCATAATTACTCTTATGTGTGCACCTTTTCATATCTCTAAATTATAACTTGCATAGCCCCCTCAGTTACGTGTTTAACATACTTGTCTTTCTTTCTAGGAAGATCTTCTCAACTTTCCTCTATAAATTGCGTGCGCAATAATTCCTTGGCATGCGAAAAAACCTCTTGTACCATTTGGACGTCTCAATATCCTCTGACATGTGCACGGAATTCCGAATTTGAATATTCTCGTGATCTGTCATATGATTAGTTGTCATTCCGTGTCACCTTTATCAGTTAGTTTTTAGGTATGCAATTCTTCATATTTGTGTGTGCAATTATCTTTTTGCACCTTTAACTCAAAATTCAATAAAATTTCCACTTTTGACACTTCTTCTGCTCGCATGGTTAAGCTGATTCACTTATGTGAGTTGATGTATCCTTGCGTGTGTAAGCCAATATGTTACATGCATATCATGTTTTCTTAATTCAACTTTAATCTTTTCAGAATGCATACCCTTCTTCTATAGTTCACCAATTGCGTGTGTTAGCAAAACTTAGTTACACAATTATGAGCTTGCGCTCGCAAAGGTCTAGGTACGTACGCGATTTTTTTCTTCCTTATATATGGTTGCTTCTATCCAAATCTTCAACTATTTTCATAGGTTGTTATGCGCGTGAAAAGATATTTACATGCACAATTATTGTCTTTGCACACTTAACCCTTTACATGCGTAATTTGCTTTTGGCCTTTAATTTTCAGTCTATGGACTTAGGGACCATGGTTAGGTGCATAAATTGTGCAACTTAAACTTCTTTCATATTTTGCTATTCATCAAAACTTCAAAAAAAATTCACATGTAAATCAATTTTAATCAGTCCTTTAGGCACAATGAAGGTTCTCAATTTTTTCTTCTAGAAATCAAATATGTCTATTCATTGTAAACAACAGTTAATAAGATCATTTTAAAAGGGAAACTCAACATCTTTAAGGGCTATTGACGCGACTCTGGCACCTTATAAAGCCTATTGGTATTTCAACAACAAAACTTGAGCAAGTTAAGGTCATAGGTTAAGGAGCCAAGCTCTGCATATGGATTGTTGGCTTGTTGGAAGAAACTAGAGAAACAAACTTGCACACAAATATTTTCTTTTCTTATTTACAATTTCATGAAAGATCAAGCATTTATCAACAACCGCATTCTAAATTACAAATAATATTGAAAACTATGATACAGTGGGAAAAAAATTGTTATACCTCAGGGTAAGAATGATCACCTAACTCATGCAATGCTTCCTATTTTCCTCAGTTCTTGAGGGGGTTAGATTTCCTCTTCTTCTTGTGATTCCGAGTCTTGATTCGATGCCAAAGTATGGTTAGCAAGTACAATCGAACAGTTCCAAATCGAAAAACTTAGTATTCGAATCTCACTTCACATACCAAATGAACTTGAAAAACTGCTTCAGTGATATAATATGTGCTCACGAGTCACTGCTTCCGTGAAATAATGCGTGCTCACAAGTCATGAGCACCTTGGACTATCAATGTTAGACGCTGTTTGCCGCTGTCTGATCGGAAATTTTCTCCTTTGAAACCGATCTGGAAATAAAAACCGTTATCAGTAGTCACTTCGAGAAAATTGAAAAGATAGGAATGTCCTCGAAGTAAAACGTGTTTTCTGGCCCCAAAAGCTAAAATTAACAACTGCTGTTCTTACCTCTACGGAACTGTCAGGGGTAAACCACCGTAACAAAACTCCCAGATGTACCACGGCGGGAATTAGCTTGAAAAGCAGAGGAGTCGTCACCTGTCAAGTGTAGGTGATTTCAAAACATGATACCAAGCACTTCCCAAGAAAAGTGATCATTTATGCAGATTGGTACTTGCACCATTTTCAGATTAAAACAAAAAAACAAAAAGGTGCTTATAATATTACATTAGATAATCTACAAAAGGACAACTTGTACTCTTAAAGCAAAACTATGGGCTTTAGACGGTAATTTACACAGTTTGTATACTTCTAATTTAGCTATTATTTCATGCTAATTCTAAAATGCATGCCCCCACAAAACAAGCACACGCGTCCACCGTTTGTCCATTTCAACAGATGAGTGTGGTAATGTCCTATATATATATACATACACACATACATACTTGTTTGGTGCATATTGTTTGAAAATGCAACACATAGCATTACTATTTAAGCGCAACAACACGCATAGCATTATTATTTAAGCGCAACAACACTTTGTATGCTACAATTAACAAGGCCTGTCTTTATTTATCCTTGGGTGCAAGTTCTACTACCAGAAAGAAGTGGTTTGAGTTTTTTTTTTCCTATTCTCTAAATTTAGAGGTTTCTTGTTTCAGCCTATGTTACAACATTCTCGTGTTTACTTGCATGTTCTTTAACAAGAGAAGTATTAAGAAGAAGCAAAGTGTTGGAGTATAAATGAGAAACATCCCACAGGTCAATAATTATTTCCACATGGTTTTCTCTCACATTTTCCTAAATTCATTTCAATTAGAAACAAAAAGTCTTCTAATGTGCAAGCATTAAGTCAATTGAAAAGATGAATCAGAGGATCCAAGAACTCATGTCAGAGACTTAAAACTGACACAACAATCAGATGATACAGACCCTCCACGAATTGTGGAAACAATTTCAGTAATGCACTAGTAAGTAATAACCGATATAAAGCAGAAACAAAAAGTACAACGGCATAACACATGGAAAGCATAAAATTTACAAATACTGATCAAAGGAAATTTCAATTAGATGATTGTTATACCAGGCTAAGAGCTGTCGTTCCAAGAAGCAGCAAGTAAAGTGTCCCCTGAAAATGATTAAGTATTTAGTCATGAATAATTTGCACTCTCCAGCTAAACCTTGAAAGAAAGAATATCCAACAAGAAACAGCACTATACTATGGACATAAACACATTGATATCCCAAATTCTCAGAGTAAATGAGTTTCCTTTTTTTTTTTACTGAAGCATTGTCCACATGAATCACATTATAGTACTAACCTCAACTAAATGAAGATTAGAAGCACGGCTAAGAAGAACAAAAGCGAACTCCCCTATCTGAGCTAAAGACATTCCAACCTACAAAGTTATTCATAAGCATGTATGCATTACTAGTGAGAAGCATCTCAAAAAAAGAAAGCAACACAGCAGATTACTATCTGACAAAACGTCTTACAAGAAGTGCAGTCTTGTTGTTGTACCCAAAACCCTTTACTATCATGGTGATTATAGTTGTCTTTATGATGACAACCAAAATAACAGATGCCAACAATATATCGACATGGTTCCAGAGAAAATGAACATGGATTAGCATCCCAATGCTGGCAAGGAAAAGAGCAGCGAAAAAATTCCGAATGGGTTCAATCTGTATTTCAAAAGAAAAAAAAAAAACCTCAGATCCTGTGCAAGTGAGATTGCTCAGATGATAATAACCATTAAAAGATGTTTATGATGAGTTTCCCAAAATGGTTAAAACCATCATATCAGCATATCTTGGGGTCAAATAATACTTATCTAAGATGGAAAACCAAAAAAAGAACAAGCCTAAAATCTTATTTAAGTGGTTGTAATTTGCAGGAATTGTCAAACCTAAGCTTACATTAACATGCTTCATTAAACTAAAATGTTGGTAACCTCTTTCCATGTGTATTAGAGAAAAGGAAATGTTATAAATAAGAATAGTAATACTCGTGCACAAAAGTTAGCACCAAACAAATTAAAGTGGTTGAGACAGATAATCAACTAAATAACTAGCACCAGGAACCTTGAAATGCTATACAAAAAGCAACACAAGGAAATAGAGGAGAAAACAATCATTTCATGGTTACCTACTTGTTCTAATGTATGTTGAGCAAGATCAGTTGTTGATATCATCACGCCAGCGGCAAATGATCCCAATTCTAGACTTAGGCCCAGCTTATCACTACACTGCAATGACACCAAAAATTAAATATAAGTACAACTTAAAAAGAGGAGTCATCAAGGGTAGCCAGCTTGTATTTAAGAACTCCATTGACTTTAACTATCACATTAGATTCATAAAAATTATTGCATCTTTGGATGTATTAACACTATTGTGTTCATATATCAACATTTCCTTTTCACCAGAATAATCATCTAAGCCCAATTCTGACAACACTTATCTCCAATACTTTAATACTTTTGATTGGAACAAAAAACCATATTAGAAAACTATACTGGCATAACATTCTCAGGTCAAAACTTCCAAACAAATTGCTGCAATGACATCATCAACTTGGAACAAATGATCTTCTACATATGAGGTTATTACCCAGGATTCTTGGATTTTATCATAGTTTATATAACCATATCAACGTTTAATATCCCCTTATTGAACTTTTGTCAAGTGTGCAACATACTTTATCCACTTTTTGTTCATGCTGTCTTATAAACCAAGGTGGTGAATACCTAGAGAAACAGATATGGAGTGCTATAGATACTAAAATAAAGAACATATGGATAATACAAACCCAGGCTACAAGCAAGCAGAATGCAACAGCTGCCAATTGATAGAGTTCATTGGTCTGCAAAAGTAAAGTTTGGTTATAGAGCATCAAAGGTAATGAAGAAAAAGAAATTTTGATAAATATAGCAGAAAAACTGCGGGTGGAACATGATTGAATTTTAACATATACCTGTGATGATAGGCTCATCATCAATTTAAGAAACCAAGGAACACATGTACGTGACAAGATTGAAAGAACAGCCAAGAAAGCCATCAGCATCACCAACCTGATAAGAAGAGTATTGTATTGGATAAATTACTCTAATGCAAGCACAATTTCTGAGAAAGGAAATACAAGCACCAGAAAAGATAAAATTCTTTGCATAACATGCATAGAAACATAATCTATTGTAATTATCAGCGAAAACCATTCAAACAATTCCCTAGACTCATCCATCAGATGATATTCCTACTACAAAAGAAACTTCCAAAAGAACACCCTGTTAGTACCAAACAAGAATCCTCTATAAGCACAATGTGGACAGCTATGAAATAGCACAACAAGGATACTACCCCGGAATTCTCCATTGGTTTTCAGGGATAATCAGTAGTACCCTTTACCCATGAGACCATGCACATTGCATAATGATGCAACCAAACATCAATACCAAAACATAAACCTAGAGCCGCCATAACTATTACATGGCTCACCAGTTCTCCTCTCTTAATTACATAATACCTATATGTGTATATCCAAATATGTACTGGTATATATACCGTCTCAAATTATGGATTCAAGCGGGCCAGGAAGATAAAACATCTGTAGCTCCACTCATTGTTTTTTAGCATCAACATAAACCAATCCATACTTCAATTACAATACTCCACTGCAAAACTATCTCATGCTTGAGTCTACAAGCTATTCTCCCAACAAGCTTTGTTAAAAGAAACCAAAAATTAATGTTAAGGCTGCCCTATTCAAAGAACTACAAGTTAACTCGCAATTAACTGACAATGAAGTTTATAAATTACATCCCAGAACAAAGAAGAGTCCTAAAAGAATAAAATCAAGGGGTATGAGACAAAATATATTTGATCAGCCTAAGTTTCTAAAGCTTCAATAAATATAATGAATATGCTGCTGCCTAAAGAAGGCAGAGCCAAGCTCAAAAAAATTTATTAGATACAGGTAAGTTTCCAAACTTCTTTACTTACAGCTTAGCCATGGACATTACTCCTTGAAGAACACCAGAAGTCCCACCTAGAACTGGAAGTAAAGCAAACAACAATCCAACAGCACAGTCCTGATAGGGAAAAGTCTCACATAAGATAAGCAAACAACAATCCAGCAGAACACATTTACTGCCAAGTGGGATCAGAGAAACCAGTATGAAAATAAGGAACCTGTAAGATAAGGGTGCCAATTGTAACTTGTCCATGCAAGGCATTAGCAGAATTCTTCTCCATCAAAAATTTCAACACCTGCAAAAGTAATCAAATTTGTGATTGTGAGCATGGACTAAGAACACAAATTCAAATAAGTATATTTCTCGGTGGAGGGTAAAACATGTTTTTACCACTGCTGTTGAAGACATTGAAAGAAATGCTCCAACAAATACACCCTCTGAAGAATTACCCCGGCATAACTGCAAAAGTCAAAGTTACAGTTATATGGTTGAAAATTTACGCACCATAGCCAATATGCATGGAAATTCTAAACGAGAGCATTCTCTGATCAGAATATGACATTGATATCTTGCCAAAATGTGACCCGTAATGCAACACAGAAATCAAGAAACAAAATGAGGTTTGAGGCCATGAGAATAAATTAGATCTTCGAATGGAGAAACTGAAATGACCTAGCATACTTCTTATGCAGATTCCATATCAATTAAGATTTGCTAACAACAACTGGATATAAGTTACCATGTAAATATTGGAAAAAAAAAATATTGCAATGCCCATGGATTGCTAGTTTATACATCCTACATCTAATTTCATTTTGTTAGCTTAAGTTTAAAAAAAATTACAGACTAAACTGTCTTATATTGTCTCCAAATTCTAAAAATTTCACAATGTCCAATGTTTCTCTCCTTGCTGCTTCATATGTTTAATCTATGGGCACAGGTTAGGTTGTTACCACATATGAAAACTTAGTCAGAAAAGAAAAAGGTTATATCAAGTTTCTGAAAGCTCAAATGTACATACCATTGCCGTCACCCCACACAGGAACATAAACAAAAATATTTGGAGCAAACCTCCTAGGATAGCAACTGCTCGAACAACTCGGAGCTACAATTGAAGGAAAAAACCTCTCATAAATCCTTTGACACAGAAATCATCAGAAAGAAATTTGAAGAAGCACATGATGAACTAACTTTTGTCGTTGAGAACTCCAAGCCCAAAGCAAAGAGAAGAAAAATCACACCAAACTGTGCTACCGTCTCAACCTTAATGAATGAAGAACAACAAACAAAGTAAGGTATGAAGTTATGTGATTAAGAAAAAAAAAGTTTAATCTGAAATGAAAGTGAACCACAGAAAAAATAAAAAAATAGAAAAGGTGAAATAAAGGTTTCTACAAATGACAATAGCAAAAAAGGCAAGATCAATAAGAAAGCAATCAAACAGAGTTACAGCACCATTGACCTCAAAAAGTGCACAAAAATTGTCTATTCGTGTCACAATTATGATTACATTTCCCAAAAAAGATAACATGGACTAATTGTCAGATGCTATTATTGGTAAAATATGATCAAGAATACCGAAACATTTATTAAATACATCAAACTTATTACACTGTTCACAAGTTTAAAGCAAATTCTGTAGATTGCCTTCTTCAAAAGATTTAAGCAATTTATCAGAAATTTAAAAAGTATGCTTCCGGCAAATAGAAAAACATACGTGTTTTAGTTATGTGACTTGTTCATTGACAATGATATTACGCACTTGAGGTTTATTTGGCCACTTACTCTAGAATAAAAATAATGTAGACAAAGGATCAACCAGAAAGATGTTATCAAAGCAAATACAAGGATGCGTTTTTGAGTGTTTTCAATAAAGATGCACATACCTGCACCATTTCACTCACAAAGCTAAACCCTCCAGGTCCTATAACAGATCCTGCGAGCAAATATCCAGTAATAACCTGTAAAAAATTTAATTTTAGACAAAGTAACAACAGGAGAAATGCCATAGAATTATCCAGAAGAATAGCATGCTAAGACATTAAATTTATACAATATTCAAGCAAGCAACATAAACTAAACTTAGATCAAATATAATCAGACCGGTTGTCCAGCACAGGCAAACGCAATGCCACCACAAGTTGCAGACACAATGACGACAACCAAATCTGATATCAATCTAC
>CAODLS010976147.1:0-19805 GCA_948243855.1 Flueggea neowawraea | reverse complement strand
CTACAATTTCCGCTATCGATTCCTTCTGATATCAGTTAAATAATGTCACTGCGATCAATCCGTTCTTCTTTTTTCAGCAGGGGCCACCTCAACTAAAAATTTTACACTAAAGCTCAGCTTCCAAGCCATTGTACACATCAGGTCCTCTATATATTAAAGAATAGGGTGAAGGTTCACTTTTGCCCTAAGATTAAAGTTGATAATTTTTGACATGATCTGATTACATGATATAAAATTAAACATATTTGATTGATCATAAACGGATTAGACATGTTTATGACAAGAAAAAAACGGATTGAACAGGTTCAACCCGTTCAACCCGTTTACTTAAACGGGTTAACAGGTTCCTCAACCTATTTACAATCCGCCGACCCGTTTACTTAATTTCTTTTATGAAATATTTAATTAATTATTCTTATTATAAGTATATATATATATATAGGTGCAAGGAAAAAAGATATGAATATTATTAAAAATAATAGTTTCGTTTATGTAGAATTAAATTTATTAAAAAAAATTGTTTTATGTTGGAAATTATATTTTTTTAATCGACATTGTAATTTTAGTTGTTTTGTATTTAATTTACTTTTATTTAGAATATTATTGTATTGGTGGATATTATAAATGAATATTTATTATTTTATTTGAAGTTATTTTAGTGTTAATTGTGTATTTGTTTGTGTATTATAAATAAGTTAAACAAGTTAAACGGGTTAACTCACGACACATGACTTGTTAACAATAAACAGATTGTGTCGTGTAACCTGTTTATTGAACGGGTCGTGTTCGGGTTGGCGTTAAACGGGTTCAAGCCGTAAATGGGTCAATCCGTTTAACCCGTTTAAAATTTAGGTCACAAACAAATTAACCCGTTTAGACACGATACGACCCGAATTGTCACACCTATCTAAGATCTAACAAAAAGATCACTTATAACCCGCTATTATCTTTGATTCACTCTAGAATCTAACGTTACCCAAAGGCTCATTTTTGGCCTCCCTCTATGACCGTGGGTACTATTAACCCCACTTTTATAAGGGGTGAATTTTTTAGTTTTTTGTTTTTTTTAATTGTATAACAATTTATATCTAAAGGAACGAATTCCTCTCTAATTTTTATTGTGTAATTTTTTTTATAGATCACGAAAGTAGATTGTAAAAATAAATTACTTTCAAAAAGTAAAAAAATTGACAAGTCTTTTTAAGAGTTGAATATACGTAAATAGTAAATATACTACAAGCATATAAATCAAATAAATATCGCTATATAAAAAGACACCAAACAAAAAATAGACACTCAACTAAATTGACCTAACAATATCATAGTTGAATAGAAAAATATTATATTGTTCAAAATGAAAATATTAACATTAATGTTGTGTAAAATATAGGTTGGGGTGAATCCCCAAAATATAGCGGTCAAACATATGTCGAATAACGACGGCGAATAACGAGATTTTGATAAATGATTTGGAGTAGCATTTAGTATGTGATGTTGGGATGGAGAAATAGGATAAACGATAGGATGGAAGCACATAAGACAAGAAGCATCTGTAACACAAGCCAACAATTGAAATATTCTGTCATCTAAATTGATGATCCTGAATTAAAAGAAAAGGGTCAAACGCATTTGTATACGAAATAGGCCAAATCTCATTTGGATACAAAAATGACCAAATCACACTAGAACTTTAACCAACAACGAAATACATAACAATTTTTCTTTAGAAAAAAACAAGGCTTTATGTATAAGGTAAAAGATACACATTCTAAAACGTCATTATGTATATGAAAATGGAGCCCCAACTGATCTGTTTTGTCCCACATTAGCACCGCAAATCCATAGAAAGCGGCTACCCAATTCCGTTTCATGTTCGCTTTTGTGAAGGACGGCCATTAAGAGTGTGAGAGGCCAACACGATAGACCTTATTACATGCGCGTCAATCCACTATCTAACCCCACAATATGTAATAATAATAATAATAATAATAATAATAATAATAATAATAATAGAAGATTTGGACAAGCATGTAGGCTTTCTTGTTTAGTTGAGAGCAAAGCTGAAATGGGTAATTCTGTTCGAGAGGTTAGTGACAAGTTTGATAACATTAATATGTGAAAAGGTGAAAATACTGCAGGAAAGAGGCAGAAGTGTTGAAACAATCTTTTGCATCGAGAAGATGTTAAAGTAAGCTCCCCACACCCTCTCCATTTCAATGGTCACAAAACAAACGTGTAGTCTGGTTTTCTATTGATTAATTTATTTTATCTCTGCACAATCGCATCGTAAAACATGCACGAATATTCTCTCCCTTTTTATCAGGCATTCCCATATAAACGTGAACATTTCAATTTTCTGAAAATATTGCTTTTCTAATTCGTCCTAAGCAAGCCCAATCGATTAACATCGAATTGTAATCAAATAAGACATCTAATAGTTAATTTATTCTGTGCAAATGTCCAAAAAATGAAGATATACTGTAATACTATATTACATATTTTGAGATAAAACCATATTTCACTGCTGTGTTGACAAATGAGCCCATTATTCATTTTTAGGAGATTATAAGTAAGGAAGGGAGCTTGTGATAGTTGACTTGTGGTTGCTTTGGGGATAAATGCAAGAGAACAAGAAATTCTCAAATGGTGATCTTTTAAACACGAAGACGATCATTAAAGCAGGTGTTAATCATTAGTAACAACATGACTCAATAGTCAGCATATCTAATTAGGGATTATTACTAACTAAAGTACAGTCAACTCTTAGTTTCAGATAAAGCGTGCAGCCATGTATAGTCATTTAGCGAACCAACTTTGAACGTTGGGGTCTTATGACATGAGGCCATTTTCAATTTGCTTGTGTGTCTACATGTTGAAATTGAATATGGATGTTTCAATTAAAGTTCGATGTAATTTTTAAGGGTAGTTAATTCTGGGGTCGTTGAGGTTAATCGAAACTACTGAGCAGCTCCCTGAGTTTTGTAATACCGCAATTTCGTCCTTCATGCGTTCTCTAGTGTACGTCGTTAACAGAAAGTGGGTAATTACTATCATGCCCTCAGTTAAATAAGAGTGCAACCACATTCGTTAGTTCCAAACCTTCTCTGCCGACAATATCTTTCGTTCCTCTCTCTATCTTCTTCGATTTCGTCACTCAAAACACTAAAAATTAGAGTTCTTCATAATCAATTTCTTAGTTCAATTTAATCTCTTGTTCGTCTCTCCATCTGATGCTTTTCAATTTCTTAAATTTTAAACACTAAAGACAATTAAGGTATGATTTTTTGACTTTTTTTTTTAATTTCCATTATGTAAATATTATTTTTTATGGTTTATAGTTGAATAGAAGTACTGTAACTCAATGTGCGTTGTTTCTTTTTAGAGATTAGTTCACCTTTCTAGGGCTTTGAGTTGAACGACAGTAAATAATGCACGGTTGGTTTGATTTTTGACAAAAAAAAATTGATTGTGATGTTGCAGAGCAAAAAAAAGGACTATTTGTGGTGAATTTTGAGGAAAATGTCGCATTTATCGATAATGTGGACCCTGAAAAATTCTCACGTTTGGTATTGTGCAACTTTACGACTGAATCATTCTAGATGCCGAGAGACCCAACACTGGAGTTTCAATTTGATAAGAAGAAGTTGAATGATGATAAGGATGTGTGTGAGATGCTTAATGGTTAGGAAGAGGAAGAAACAATTATTTTAGTTAGTTTACCTAACATTGAAACCTTGGCCACCATTATACTTGATAATGAAGACATGGGTGTTAGTCCTATGAGATGACACTCTAAGAGGGGGGTGAATTAGAATTTTAGAGATTTTAAAAACTTTGTTGAAAGCTTTTGCAAGTTAAATCAAATAACAAAGTTTTATATAAGTAAAATCAAAGTATAAATACGAAAACAATAAAACCACCAATTCACAAACAAGATAATGCAAATATAAAGCAATGTAAAGAGAGTAAGGGAAAGAGAAAACAAATCCGATTTATAGTGATTCGGTCCTTATTGACCTATGTCCACTCCTTGAGATTCCTCTCAAGAATTTCAATCAACTATCTCCTCTTTTACGGGTGGAGGGAAACCGTTACAATCACTTGTTTTTTAAAGATCAACAAGCAAACTATTACACCTCTAGTTTTTGCGGGCTCAACTAGAAAATTGTTGCACACTTGTTTTTTTGGACTCAACAAGGAAACCATTGCACTCTCTAGTTTTTGCGGGCTCAACTAGAAAACTGTTAACTACTTATTTTTGCGGGATCAATAAGCAAACTGAACCTCTAGTTTTTCTATGGCTCATTAGCAACCACTATTATTTTTCGAAGGCTCGAAAAGGAAACCTATTTACCCTAAGCAAAGAACCTTGCTTGTTACAAAATCAACCCTTGATATAACAAAATCAATGCTTACTCAAACCCAGAACATGAAAGCAAGTAAATAGTTTAAATGGGTTAGAAATGAAGAGATAAGAGAAAATAAATAGCAAGTTTTAACAAAGGTCTCTCTTGATCTAGGATGTCTATTTATAACCACTCTTAAGAAAATAGTTGTTGGAAACCTCAAAGTAGTCGTTGTGGGAGAATAGAAAATTCTGATTTAAATGACTTCACCTTTCACTACGTGCGTAGTTCTTTATCCCAACTGATTTATACGTGCTTTGTATGCAAGTTTACGTGCTCTAGCAGAACTGCAGTAGTTACTGCCTTGAATAGATTAGCATCTACGTGCTTTGTCACCCCTCTAGGTGCATAGGCATTCTATCGTCATTGATCAGCGTGCGTTGTTCTAATTTTCAGTACATGAATTTTCACCCAAACATTTTGCTACGTGTGTAACTCCTTCTTTTACGTGCGTTGTCGGATCTTCAAGATTGCATATTTGATTCTTCATATGACTATGTCAGGGACATTCAGATTCAAATCCCAAGGAACATCTTGGCTTTGTCCTCATCTGCAGCTCATATATGTGCTTAGCTCATGTGTAACGTGCGTAGAGCTCTTTCTTCGAAGATCACACCTTTACTCGTCTACGCGCCTTTGTTCATTCTTCTGCGTGCCTTGATCATTCATGGAATACTTCTCAAAATCTTATATCTCGACTACGTGCGTTGATAGCTCTTTACGTGCGTAGATCAACACCTGATGCTCACTGTATTCAACTGCCATTCAATCTAAGTGCATTGGTTCCACTTCAACGTGATTTGATGCTATTTTTGTAAGATCTACTTACGTAGGCATGAAATAACGTGCGTTGTGACCACACATCAGAATTATGCTCTGTTGTTTTTCTTTTATGGATGTTTTGTATTCATCATCATCAAAACTGAACTCAACAATCTCCCCCTTTTTTATGATGATAAAACATACATGAATTTAAACATCTTATTCATCAATGAAAAACAAATTGACCAAGGATTTCATTCCTTGTCACTTGGTTAGTCCAATAACAATAATATTTATGATGTTCAAAGCATAGAGAGATCAAATGTTGAAAACAAATATACAAATTCATTCACACTTCTCCCCTTTTTTGAAATCATCAAAAAGAATATTCAAAATCAACATTCTCCCCCTTTCCATTTATCAAAAATAATCAAAGAATTCAATAAGCACAAATATAGCTCCCCTTAAACAAATGCATTTATCAACACAAGCAAACATATCTCCCCCTATGAAAATTAAAAACTCAATCACTAAAACCAATTGAAAATAAGTGACACAATCAACATATCAAGATAAAGCAAAATGTGTCCAAAACAGCAAATAAATCAGAATGCATTAAAGAAATCAAAATATTGCAAAACGTTAAGAATGTGTTACCACATTTGCTCTCATTTCCTTATCTTTATCTATAATAACAGTTAAGCATATTCCTCCAATTTCATTATTGGCATCATCATCATCATCACTTGAATTAGAGATGTAGTCAAGAATTCTCCTTTTTCTCGTTTTGCTATGCTTCTTTAAATATGGGCAGTCTGGTTTAACATGACCCAGTTCATGACATTCATAGCAAATGAGTTTACTTTTCTTCTTGAATTCCTCCTTTGCACATTTTTCTTCGTGAAGGAATTTTTGGAATTTCTTTGTGAGATATTTGACATCTTTAAAATCATTTTCTTCATCCTCATATTCACTTGAGCTTTTAATGTATTTTGATGATGCCTTGAGTGCAATTCCCAACTCCTTCTTCTTCTTTTTCTTGCCTTCCTTCTCTTCATCCTCTTCCATACTCATTTCGTGGGTAAGTAAGGACCCAAGCGATTCCTCCAATGGTAGAGTAGAAAGATCTTTGGCTTTTAGGGTAGCATCTTTCTTGGAATCCCATGATTTTGGCAAAGACCTTAAAATTTTTCTTACAAGCTCCGAATTAGAATAAGTCTTCCTAATAGCTTTCAAAACATTAATGATGTCATTGAATCGATCGAACATTTCTTGAATAGATTATTCCTCTTACATTTTGAATAACTCATATTTGTGAATAAGAAGAGAGACTTTGTTCTCTTTGACTTGTGATGTGCCTTCATACGTGATCTCCAAGCTGCTCTAAATCTTATGAGCATTTTGATATTATTGGACTTTGTTGAATTGAGTCTTGCTTAAAGCATAACAAAGTATGTGCATAGTCTTGTCGTTGTAGTGCACCATCTCTTTGTCATGATCTGTCCATTCCGCCTTTGATTTGGGTATTTCAACCTATTCAACAGTCTTTTTAGGAATGTATGGACTAGTTTCAATAGCATTACACACTTCCTCAGCTTCACACTTGAGAAATACCATCATTCTAGTATTCTTGTCACGACTATAACCAACATTTCATATATATGAGCATGCATCGCATATAACGTGCATAATTGCGCATTGAATTGACATTGTGTATATTATTGATACATATTTTATATGGTTTTAGAATATTTTAGAGGAGGGTAAGAGAGTAATAAAGGGTTCAGAAATGAAGTTATTAGAAGAATAGGACTTAATCGGTTGTTCTGTAAGTATACCGGGGTGTTTTTTCAAATATTTTTAAGTGCATGTCCATATATAATCTGGAAATTTTGACAATCCTAGGTGTTAAGAGCATGCTGAGAACAAGTGTTAGGTGGCTAAAATCTGGTGAAACTTGAATGTATCACCTAAGCAGGTTCCACCTCATGCTTAGGGTATTTAAGGGTTGTTGTATGGCAAATAGCTCTCATTTGGTTTGGTCTTAGAACACTAAAATTAAGAGAAAACAAGTGAGAAAAGGCAGATGAAAGTGAGGAAAAAACACTTTTGCTTAGCATATTGATTTCTAGGTTCTTGCATCTACTGCATCTTAGGAATAAAGTAAGTGTTTTTGTTCATTCATACATGTTTAATATGCATTAGAACACGTATTTAGAGGTATAATTCTGATTGGAACACGAATTGAGCATACAACACATATGAACTGAAATATGGGTCTAATTGTGTCTAGATTTTAGAATGTATTGTAATCTTATTTTGAGGCATTTAGAGACGGATGTAGTCAAAGTGTAAAACATCAAATTTGTTCAACTATGTGTCAAGTATATATTGTAAAGTTTCAGATACTACGTATGAGTATAACATATTGTGGATACAAATTAGTGTAAATAGGTCTATTATGGAAAAAATAGTAGTTTGACATAGTACATAGACTTCATTTGAGTGATGTAGAGTCTAATTTTTGGTACAAGTGAACCTTTATATGTGTTTTATATTTGGTTTAAATTTGAGAATAAAATGAGTTAGTTTGGCTGTTGACGAGAGAGGAAACTGCAAAGTGACCAGATTGTGTAAATATGCTTAATTTGTATTTAGTCACTTGTCGTTGAATATCAGATGCCTATGATAGTGGTATAAATGTATGGGAATGTCTTAATTCATACCAAATTGTACATATAAGTACATATTAGAAGTGTCCACATTGGAACACGCATCCTTCGAGCATTGCATGCATATATGGGTACATATGCGTTCTGTATTAAAAGGCAATTGTGTGAACCCATGTGATAGGTAAGAAAGGTTACAGAGAGACTACAGAGGTGAGCTAAGGGACTTCAACTTATTTTTAATTATGAGTGAACCCATTACGTGCCTTGCGTGCTGTATTTATTCGCTTATATATTGTTATTGTTGAGCTTGTGTGAAATACATGATATTATTGGTATTACCTATTGTATATGATCTGATTATGTGCTATTGGTAAATTCTTATATGCTACATATTGGAATATTGTTGAAGATGCACAAGACACAATACATAAGTTATTGGAAATGATATTGAGATACATATGTGCCACATCTGAATTCATATGACTTAAAAAGGAATGGTATTCGCCGATGTGTTCAGGTATTGCAATTTTATTGGAAATATTATACGAAAAAGTAGATGGAACTAAATGCTATATGCAACTAAAACTCGTATGAGCTACCTCTAGAATCCATTCTATTATATTGGGCTGGCAAGCAATTTATTTGATTTATGTGATCAGACCTACGGGTCAATTCTAGTAGTTTTGTAAGGATCTATCAGATCTATTATATTGGAAACTCGGGGCAATACTTGACATGTTGTGCGCCATTACTGAATAAAACAGAATAGCATTGCATTCTTATTTGGTGTTCTTATCATATATTGTTTACTTGTGATATATTCGGCTAATTGTATATATAATACCTTATTATATATTGTTTCATATTTGTTGGGTTCCTCATTGAGTTACGACTCATATAAAGCGCAAAATTTTTCTCAGGTATCGGTGATTACCTTTTGAGCTAGTTCGCACAGTTGTAGATACACGAACGCGGTAGAGGTCAGGATGTCGCAATCACTCTCTCTCTCTGCATCACGCATATGCATATAGGGTGTTTGAGGATGAGATCTTAATGGCTCATCATGTTTTGTACCAAGTCTGCTAGACTTGACTTTTACTATATGATGTATAATACATGTTGACAAATTTTGTTAGTTCTGTTTTATTTGTGTTAGTGGCTTGTACTTGCTGAAATCTAGTTGATATATATACAAATGTTGTTATATGTTATACAGTTATGTGAATATATGTTATATATGTATGAGTGTTACACCTATACACTTATATAATGTGGGAATACAGAGCTGCTGCACAGCAGGTTGCTTGACCTACTAGCTTCAGCTGCCTACTTTGGTGGGATGTTACAAAGATGAAGGCACTCATCTCTTAAAGAATCTGGAATACACGTTCATGGTCTGATTCACTTCTTTAGATGGTTGTAAAAGGATATTGGAAGTGATTTATTGAGGGATTCCAAAATCCTACAAATGCCCTAGTAAGTGACCATTTGGAAGCAAGTTTGTAGGTAGAAAGTCAATAAGATAACCTAAGCCCATAAAGTAAAGGGTCTACAACCTTCTTAATTTTTCTCTCAACCCATTGCTGATACTTGGGTGGCAAATTAGTAGAGTTTTGTGGGAAAGATTAACCTATTTGTTGAGAAATTGCAATTATGCTAATGTAATCGCTTAGGAGAATCCCTTTGTCCTTTGTTGCTTAGACATTTTCACAAGTTGATCTTCTGTCATTTCTAGATTCAGCAGTAGTGCCAACGATGTAAAGTGGCAAATCCTCAATTTCCTCTTGACGAATAGAGAGGACCTCCTCGTTGGGAATGAGGATAAGAACTTCTGGGTCTAGTAGTGAGAGGTCTAGTTGAAATTTAAGAGGACTGGAGAGCTATTGTATTGATTTAAGGAGAAAAAAAAGATGGGCAATCAAGGCAAAAAAAATTCAGAAAGAAAGAATTTTGCAAATCTCAGTTGTGAAGACTGGATGTTATAGGTGAAAAGAATAAATGATTGAGTAGTCCTATTTATAGGCGGTAAAACTCCTCTTTAATCATGGTAATTTTAAATATGCATTAAATCCATTTGTGAGGGCATCTGTTACTTAACATTTAATGAGTCTTGTGGCATGCATAAGGAATTAATTTATTATAGGTGTGGAAGACTTAACGTGAATAAAATAGCGTGTAAGTAAAACACATCCTGAAGGATGTACACTTCACTGAGAACTTGAGTTAGACATCAAACCACCCTAAGATTAGAGCATCCAACCATCTGTCCTACTGTGTTTATTCACTCAAAGGCCAAGGGTCAGTAGTTAATTTAAGAAGCGTTGAGTCATTCTAGAACTAAGGGACTTAATGTTAATTCAAGGACATTGATCCATAGAGAAAACCTTGATGAGACAGGCTCAAGGAATGTGAGATTTGGGAATAAACCTCATCAATGAGTAAGTCTGCGTGGAAAACTTCAAACAGAATGTGGGAAGTTATCTATATTGAGTTGTTGCGAAAGAACATGAAGGTTGAGGATAAACGTGATGAAAAAAAAACAGAAGTGGTAAAAAGACTAGAATGTAGGCGATTAAAAGTTAGGAAAGTTCCGATCAAGGCAATTCGTTTGCCTTTCCAATGCCTTGCAACTTACGCGTAGATTTAACTTAGCAACAGTTAACTACATTTCTTATTGACTCAATTGTTTGCAAGTTGTATGGTGAGTCTCAAGTTCTCCTATGTTTCAAATGTAAGCTTTTGAACTCTTTCTTGGTTTTATTTCTATATTTGATTGGTTTGATTATTTACAAGCTGTATGCCGAGTTTCACTCTCCCATGATACGAGCGTATGCTTTTGAATTTTTCTGTTCTATATTTCATTCAATAACAATAATATTGTCATTGAGATTCTTTATAGAATTCCCTTTTATGATTTATTTCATTTCATAACTCACGCTAAGATCCTGAGCTGTTAGGCATAACCAAACCATCTATACGAATCACGTGGTCTGCATTTACTTATTGCATCAAAAACCGAGTTACTATGAACTCGAGCAAACCTTAAGGATTATCCACGTTAGGAAAATAGGCAATAGAAGAACACATAATTAAACAAGGGCAATCACACAAGAACACAAGATTTAAGTGGCTCGAAATCTAATCTATGTTCAGGAGCAGAGTGCTAATAATTCTATTATTTCAGTTTCAAAACAAGCTACAAAGCTTACAACAACGTTGAAAGACCTATGTGAATTGTCCCAAGCCACCTATTTATAGTTCACAATGAGTAGAAGTCAAAACTAATTAGGAAAACCCTAAAATCAACCCTCAAACCCGTCAGAATTGATCACTTGGACATCTTGAGTAAGACACGGTCCAAAGCACTAAAACAAGGACAAAATCCAGCGTATGTGGGGGGAATCACCCCGTTGTGGACCTACATGGCCGTCACCGCCAATTTTGGCTCCTTTTCAACTCCAGTGCATCACACGGTCTTGGCCATGTCCGTACACGTCTGCATACGTCCGTGTACACCCAATCTTGACCAAAACGCCCCCAATCGGCCCATTTTTTACTTGCTTCATCAAACATCAACATGACTCAACAATTTTCAAGATAATCTTACTTCAATTCCAACAATCCATAAATATTTCCATAAGATTTACTTCTACTTGTGAGTCAGTTGGCAACATCACTCATTCCTGAGTTTTCCACTTTAAGTCTAGACCAGTGATAATTTAATTGTTATTAGTTCTCTAGAATAGGACACAACAATAAACATCCCACTCACACCAACAATTAGCTTCCCTATACGATTCCTAAATATTGGTGCAAATGCAGCCTTGGTGGAATTTCGCTTCTCAATGTTCTTATGTTGTTTTCCATGACAGAGCAGAATTCAAAAGCAACAACCTGGTATTTTCTCCAAATCTGATGAGGAGAAATGGGAATTTCTTTGGTAAACAATCATTGAGAGCTCACAAAATATACAAACAATAGCACCCAGATAATGCATAACATGACCACGGATTATAGCTGGACTTTCTGTCAAACTACACCACCAAGATTTGAAAGAAAACTCATCATCGTCACCATGAATCACAGATCTGAATGAAGTCATGATCCACACACCATGAGCATAACTACTCTTAAACAACAAGTGTTGAGCGTTCTTTACGCCATCACCACAAATTTCACAAGTATTAGAAGTATGTAGCACATTTTCTAGTGAGCAAATTTTTCATAGTAGGGATTATATTTATAAGTAGGGGGTATAAATTGAGTTGATCTCGACTTGAACTATTTTTTTTGAAATATTTCTGAATGAAATTTAGCATATTCGAGCCATTCTTAAGTGAGACTAGTTACAAGGTCATTTAGATTTGAATGATGGCTTATTTTGAGCGGACTTTAAGTTTATCACAATGTCATTTAATTAGCTCACAAGCTCAATTCATTAGTAAATAAAATTTTTAAGTTAATTATCAATTTAATTATTTATAAAACAAAAGCAATCAATTCTATAAATACAAATTCTCTACATAATCAACTAAAGTATATACATAAATATTATTAGAGGAAATTGCGCAGAATGCCAATTCAAAAGACCTTGATTTTGTAGACCCAGCAAAGCTCTCATTCTATTTTCATCAATACCATATTTGTGAAAATATTTGTAAAAGAACTGTTATGCCTATTTTTCATCAATATTTATTATGTTTTATGATCTATTTAGATATGATTTGTGGCACAAAGTCTTGAAATTATTATACCTTTGTGTTTGTTGTTGAAGGATTGAAGAAAAGAAGAGGAATTAAGCTAAGGACACGCAAAGCAATGAAATAGGGAGACAAACTGGGACAAAGGAACAAAGGTGGAAGACTCCAAGCGTCAAGAGGAAGTGCCACGACCTATCAACATGGCCATAGTGATAGGCTGGACCGTCGCACGCAAGGCAGAAGGCGTCACGGCTCGGGATCGTGGCAATGCATAGTGGAAGAGACCATTGCCTCATGCCATGGCCATGGTGTGATTCTGGATCGTGATCAAGAACAAGAAGGTGAAAATTTTGATGAAGGATGAAGTGGATGCATGGAAGAATTAAGGATTTTCTTTATATGTGAGAAAGAATGATCAATTGGGTCATTTCATATCCTATAGGAGAAAGGGAAAGTTTGTCCTATGGGTTATGCTGGGGGTACTACATCTGTTACTCATTTGCTTTATGCTGACGATGTGATCCTTTTTTGCAAAGGCGTGTATGCACAATATGACCACTTTCTGTGACTATGTCGAGGCAAGTGATTAACCGGGCAAAATCTAATGTCTTTTTTTGGCAAAGCAGTGACAGCAAGCCAGGCTATGAACATGACCAGGGGGCGAGTATTACGAGGGGGCAGTGCCATTTATCTGTTTGGGTGTTCCACTTTTTCATGGTGCTCCGAGACAAAAGTATTTACAGCCTATTGCAAACAAAATTGCCAGTAAATTTATCTCTAGGAAAGGTTCTTCATTATCTATGGCTAGACGAATTGCTTTGGTTGCGTCAGTAATTCAAAGTTCATTGTTGCATTCTTTTGCTTTTTATAGATGGTCTAAGCAGCTGGTCAATAATATTAATAGACAAATAAAAATTTTGTCCTGACTGGTTCCAGTGCAGTGTAGAAGCTCGTCACGGTGCCACGGTTTATTTGTTGTTCTTCGATCATGGAGGGGGGTATTAGGCTAAAGGATCTGACTATTCTTAATGTGGCATGTCGGGGTCTCTTGGTTGGCTTTTTTTAGCAAGGTTCATGCTTGCCTTGCAGGTGTCTGGAAGCTCGGTTTTTGCTTCCTTCAAGGCTTCCACGAAAAAAACTGTTGTCGCCCATTAGTTTGGTTGTCACTACGACAAGTTTGTGAAGATTTAAGGGACCATTTGTGTTGGCTAATAACCGAGGGGTCGAATCTGAATTTCTGAATGGGGCAATGGTTGCAGCCATCAGTTGCGCAATGTTTATCTCTAACATGCCAGTAGCAAAGGAACTTGACAGATACAATTAAAGATTTTTTTATTGAGGGACGCTGGTCCCTTCCTGATTTCTTCAGTACGAATGTGAGGCAGTCAGTGGAGACGATGCCATTCCCTAAAGAACAGTCTGATGTCTACATTTGGAGTTATGCTGCTAATGGTAATTTTATTGTTAAAATTTTTTACCGTTTGCTCAATGGTTTCAGAGACACTACCCTATTGAACAAATTCATGTGGAAGAGATTTATTTCTCCGTCTCGCTCCACTATGGGATGGCACACTTTTTTGGGTTATCTGCCAATAGAAGACAAGTTGTTACTGAAAGGTTTCAACTTTCTGTCTAGGTGTAATTTAGCAAGAGGCCAGTGAAACTTTGAATCACTTGTTAGAACTTGTAGGGTGAGAAAACAACTTTGGATGGCCATTTCTTCTCTCTTTGGCATTCGGGTTCAATGTAATAGTGACCTCAAGTCATTTATAATGGCGACAATGGCAGTTCAGTTGAGTTCTCAATTGAGGGTGCTTTGGAATGTTTCAACGGTCGGTACTCTCTGAATCCTTTGGACAGCGCGTAATGATGCCATTTTTAATGATCATTCTGCTAATATTTATAGCCTGATGCGCCTCTTGTGGAAGTGTATCAAGAAAGCATATCATTTTAGAATTGGTTGTATTAGTGGTATGCTTGATGAGCTCTTGTTATTTCGGAACTTAGGAATTGCAGATATTGCTCAGAAAGGTCCAAAGATTATTCCAGTTGTTTGGCGGCCCCCTTGCCAACTGGATTCAAGTTAACGCAGATGGATATGCTCTTGGTTCTCCAAGTCCTTCAGGTACTGGTGGAATTTCCCACAACACTATAGGCTTTTCCAAAGGAGCTTTCGCTTTTTTCGATAGATGAGTCTTTTGCTATAATGCTAAGCTCAAGGTAGCAATGTTTTCTATTAAGAAAGCTTCGGAGTGCTGATGGTTCAACATATTGCTAAAGAGTGACTCTACTTTCATAGTTCAACTATTCAAATCGTAGACATTGGAGGTGCCATGGTGTTGGCAGCTTAAGTTAATAGACTATTTAAACTAGCTTGTTCATATGTCAGTGGTGGTCTCACATACGTACGGAAAGGATAACAGGGTGGCTGATGCTTCTGCAAAATATGGGGCATGCAGGCTTCCATTGGTAGCATAGTTTTCCTAATATTGTAATAGTCTTGTTTATGATGATTTCTCTTCCGAGGAATGCTATGGTTTTATGTAGCTCCAAATTATATGTGAACTCCTTGTATTGATTTTCTTTTCCTTTAACAATACTTTGGAGCTAGAGAATGTGATGCAAGTACTATTGAGGTGCCAACCTAATTGGAAGGTCATTGTGCACCACTGATTCCTTAATCTTCAGCTTTTTAAAAATATATCAAAT
The DNA here is from genome assembly GCA_948243855.1 of Flueggea neowawraea. Taxonomy (NCBI): domain Eukaryota; kingdom Viridiplantae; phylum Streptophyta; class Magnoliopsida; order Malpighiales; family Phyllanthaceae; genus Flueggea; species Flueggea neowawraea. The sequence continues at coordinate 4,556 of CAODLS010976147.1, read as the reverse complement.
TTCAAAATTAACTTAAGTTTCATATGTTTATATATATAATCCAACATGAACAAGATTTTATCGTGCTATTTATGCTCTTATTTAAAACCGAAACAAATACACATATGGAATCTATAGGTGGTAATTCGTGTTAGACGTGCCGTTATCGTGTCATACTATTTATATATCATACATCATTATACGTGACATAAACATTACAAAAATTAGATTCATATCATTTGTGTCGTGTCATAATCATGTACTCACAGTTCGTATTTTTATATTAAAAATTGCGAGTCCTAAATTGAAATCTAATTGTCAGACGAGACAGCACGAGTGGAGACTGCGGACATTTCCTGGGGATAGCAATAGTGATTTTAGTTAGTTGACGAAATTTTCATGAATCCACATGGTCTCACATTTACTTCTCCAATTTCCCACATGAAATCTATCCATGTGGGCACGTGTGCTGCGTACTTATTATTCAATGCTTGTGCGAGCTTCGAAATATTCACACACATGTACTCACGTGTACACAAATTTCAACCAGAAATTCCTTATAGTCTCCGGTTAATAGTTGTCGATAGTGATCTTGGTAGTGGTACTAATTCCAAAGTGAAATTCACCTGCTTTCTTTCGATAAAAACTTCTTCCTCTGTATCTAAAATTTAATGTATGAAACTTATGACAAAGTTCATGTTTTAAAATTTCGAAGTATGTTTTCATTTTTCATTATCTCTCTTAGTTACTGTGGAACCCCATTGCTCCAGCATAAAAAAGGCTCTGGGGAGTTCAGAATAAAGTTTCAGAAGCAAGGGATTGATTAAAAACGAAAGAACAAAACATCAATTAAGTCTTGGAATTTTACGTACTGTTGCTTCATGCGAATATGTTTGACGTAGAATTTTATAGGATGCCAATTTGAGTATTGACGTAGAAATGTTTGGGCTCCTGACCACAGAGAAACAAATTCTTGAATATGGCTATCCAATTTGAACAAACTCTCACTATTTTGTGTTACGCTTGGAGTGCACATTGAATGTTTCAGGCAAATCAAATTAGGTAGTAAAATACAAAAGTTAGACATCCTAAACCATTAATTAATGACGAAGGTCCAAAAGGGAGACTAGGTTGACTAACAATTACTGAATCTAAGAGGGAAGCAATTTTAAATTAAAATCGACATTTTAGGACAGGTAAAATTATTGCTGGTTTGGAATATCCTTTTAATGATGGATTTTTGGAAGGCAACCGTCCACCAAAATTAAAAAAACTAAACACAATATCGAATATATATATATATATATATATTCATTCGCTCAATCAAAATTTATTGGTTCAATTTTTCAGCTGAACACTATGTCTCGACGTCAAAATCTACGAGCACAATTGAAGTGAGGTCAGGATGTGTTCCAAGAAAATCTCTAACGTTCAAGTTAGTAAATAATTCCTTAGAGCGTAGATGTAAGTAGTGGATTCTATAACGTACCCTCGTGGCTATTGTAATAGGCTTGGACTTTCACCAACGCTCATTTAGCCTTAGTCACTCGCTCTAGCAACTAAGTCAGCCTTACACCCTCAAACTATGCTTGATCAAAACTCAAAACAGAGAAAAGAGAAAACACACACCCAAATAGAATTCTTAAAATAGAATTCTTAGGCAATGAATGCTCTATTCACTTAAACTCCTGGAATAACTCTTGGATAATTACAAATGAGAGCCCTCAAGGGGTATATACACAAACCTACCTCCTCAATGGATAGTGGAGATTAATTCGATCTAACTGTCTACAATGATTATCTAGATTTGTCTACACTATTCTAACTTCCTTTAAAAGAACATACAAGGCTCTATAACTCTCTAGAATATTCTACTCAACTCTAGAGAAAGAGTGGGAAGAGTTGGGCGATTCTCAATCATATTTTAGACCCTTCAAGCCTGGCCGGTGTCATTCTCCCCAGCCTAAATCGAGTGACTACCTCGTCGCGTCCTTCTCGCAAGCTTGTATGTGTCTTCATGCCTCCATCATTCTTAAGCTTCCAAAGTGCCAAAATCACGTGTGCACTGTTGGTATCTCTCTTGATGGGCACAAGAATGGGATATGGACCCTTACAAATGACAATCGTGTTGTTGTGTGGAATCATGAGTGCCATCTTCTCATTCCAAAATTCACAACCAAAGTAGAGCTACCAACAGTGCACACGTGATTTTGGCGAGCTATGCCTTCAATCAGTAATGCCTTGTGTGTCACACTTTGCACGAAGCCATTATACTTTTGATACTTGATACCAAGCTCTTTGGCAACCGCATCTAGGGTCTTGCTTTTGATTTGTGTCTTAACGATCATTCGACCTATACATGCTCTATCACTCACTTCCGCACCTTCGGCTTTAAGGCTAGTAAGTTCTCGAAGAACTCTAAGGTCCATCAACATCTCTTCCACGACTTGCATCCCCTTAATTGAAGAAGTATGCTTGATCAACTTGAGAGAGGGAAAATAGAGCACACACATGGAAAGAACTCTTAGGCAAGGAATGCTCTATTCACTCAAACTTTTGGAATAATTCTTGAATGATTACAAATGAGAGCCCCTAGGGGTATATATACACACCCACCTCCTCAATATACCGTGGAGATTAATTCAATCTAACGGTCTACAACGATTCTCTAAAATTCTCTACACTATTCTAGCTTCCTTCACAAGAATATGCAAGGTTCCATAACTCTCTAGAATATTCTACTCAACTCCAGAGAAAGAGTGGGAAGATTTAGGCCATTCTTCATCATATTTTGGACCCTTCAAGCCTAGCTCGTGTCACTTTGTATGGTATCATGGTTAGTAAAGAGTCTTTCATATAACGCTTCATAACGTTTTGTCATTCATTATGGTTTCATAACGTTTTGACTTATTTGACTTTTTGTTGTGACCCTTTAGGGTTGTATGAGTTCAATGGGCTCTTAGCTCATGTCTCATCAATTGCTCCACACTCTTATATTCAGGTCTCCCGAAGGTAAGAGGAAAGTATGTAACATATAATCATTCACTTTTGTAATCATGAGTCAAGTTTATTACGTATTTTCAAGTTGTTAGGAAGTCAAAAGACTATTTGCAACTAATTTACCAGTTAAGGGAGCGATAAAAAAATTCATCAAAAATGCAAAGAGTAATGGTTGAATTTGGCACAAAATTGCTAAGTTCATTCAGTGAGAGTCACCTCCCTTTCTTTAATTTTTTGAAATTGAAACTGCTGTAATTTGTTTGTTTATTGAATAAATTGAATATTTTGATTTTCTTCCATTTCAATCAAACCATTCCCACCCATTTGCTTTCCACAACCTAGCTATTTCTGCTGATTTCTTCTTGATCATTGCCTAACGAAGTGGTTGGTCAAGTTATTCTTTCTTTCTTTCTTTCTTTCTCTTTTTATTTTCCTTTTTCATTGTTCCTATGTGTTAATCAATTTATTCTTGCAATTGAATTCGCCTTCTGGGCACTATTTTTCTTATTTTGTTGCAACTCCTTTTATATCATTCTGTGCAGCTTTTTCGTAGTGTATGATGTTGAAAAGTTACAGCATCGGTCCACTCAATTATGGACGATAGTCAAATTTTTGGGTCCGATGATGAAATCTTGTTACAATGCATGTAACCAATGTGGTAGTATACATAAAGCCATCGTATCAGTGTGCATGGAGACAATGTAGTAGTCAAAGTTTGAAGGCATATTTTGTGTGCTTTGCATTCAATCATGTTGTTTGCAAGAGACTAGTTGATGCAAGTCGTTCAAAAGTAGAGAAGAATTGATAAAAGGGTTTATCAATGTCATTTGTTATGTCAATCTACTTGACATCAAGAAACATCTTAAGCAATATAAGGTTGACATGTGACCATGCCTTATGCTTAGATGAGATATCGTGTGACAAAAGGAATAAATATCAAACTATGAAAGGTTAGTTCGGATTATCGATACCATTCGATTTTGGGTTGTTATAATGTATTACTAGATACCGCTTATGGACTTTGGGCCCAGGTTTTGGGAAAAGGCCCATTGCCATTTTTGTGTGGACCTATTGAGTAACACACAAGAACGAATTGAATTAGTTCACAAATATTCTCTCATGGTAATTAAATTATTAAGATAATTAATTTGATTAATTATTAACAATTTAGGGTTTTGTGATTTATGTAATAAATATAATATGAGATATTATTCATTAATGTAATGGGCTTTTAATATAAATCACTTATTAATGAGTTAAAGATGTTTGGGCTTATTCTTATGTGTGACATAATTATTCGGCTCATATGTATTATTAAAGGAGTGATTTATTCAATGATAATGTATCATGTAATTAAAAACCATATGACATTAAATAACCCAATGTGAAATTTGGCACTCTTCCTATTTTATAGGAAAATTTCTGCACACTCCTATTTTATAGGAGAAATTTGGCTAGCCCTAGTTGATGTTAATTAGGACTCCTAATGAAGTAAGGACTTCATATGCTTGTAGGATAAGTAAGAGGAACCTAGTACATCTAAAGTAGGGTTTCCATACTCCTATAAATAGGGCTTG
>CAODLS010976069.1:0-12908 GCA_948243855.1 Flueggea neowawraea | reverse complement strand
AATAATAAATATTTTTGTATCATTTTTGGAAAAATGATATATTTGTTCAATGTGGTGTTCATTGGAATATTTTGAATAAATTTTGAAATGTTTGGTGAAAAGCTTTGTTTTGGGACACCCAACTACGTGAAAGCGTAGTCTTGATACATAGAGATGTATCATTTGCCTGTGTGGCTATTACCGAGTTGGAATAACTCGAGGAGTGTTCCTGTGTGGCTATATTTTTGCCTGTGTGACTATAATATTCGCCTGTGTGGCTAATATCGAGTTGGAGTAATTTGAGGATAAGGAGGTTTGAGTCCCATTATGAAAATGTTTTGAACAAAAGTTTGAAAAATGTTTTTGTAACTACTCTCAGAAAATCTTTTGAAATTTTTTTTGCTAATACCGAGTTGGAGTAACTCGAGGAGGAGGATAATTGGTTCCCAGTATGAAAATGTTTGAATTAAAGTTTAAATTTTTTTTTGGAAATTACTCTCTGAGGATTCTTTTGAAATTTTATTCTGAAAAATACTTTGTTATTAAACTTTGAAAATACTTTGGTATTTAAAGTTTATCTCTAAAATATTTTAGAAAGTGAATATAAATTTTTGAATGTATTTTGGGAAAGTATTTGAAAGAAAATACTTTGGTTATTTTGGGTTTGAGAAATTAAATATTTTATTTAATTTCTTCATTTAATAAATTGTGGAAAATATTTGTTGTCTGCTTTGTATGTGAAAGGGTTTCAAAATGGATTTTTTTGAAACAAACTATATATATACTGGTGTATATACATAAAATATTATTTGGATATATATATACGTGCTTGTGGTAGTTTTGAAAATGTTTTCAAAACCTTTTTGAGGCGCATGTGCCGCTCTTTTGTGTTATCCGCTCACTAGGGGAACTTACCCTTTTATTTTTTTTGTCTTTGTTCTACTTCACTTTTCAGGTAGCGGATAACGGTCGTTTGGTTCTTCCGCGTGCAATGAGTGCCCTATTGTTCGGGCTAAATTATGTTATATTAGTTGCTCCACACTTGGTAGTGGGTATGGACTTACAATTGTTAAACAATTATTTAACGGTTTTATTTAAATTATTTATTTAGTATTTTGTTATTACGAATATATTTTAATTATATATTCGGGAATATTATTTTTGAAAAATATCTCCTTGCTAAATTGTTTAATACGGTAAATAAGCCGATTAAAAATATGACTTTGGGTAGTTTTTGTCTGAAAATGCTTTGAAAATGGTTTATTTCTGGAAAATATTTTGGAAATATTTTGTCTGAAGTACTTTGGGGAATTTTCTGTTTGAAGTTACTTTGGAAATTTTTTTTGAAATACTTTGAAAAAAAATAAAGACGAGTTTTGGTAAATCTTCTAAAAAGAAATATTTTGGCTATTTCAAACTTTAGAACGTAAATGTTCTTAGTAAATTATAATTTTTTTAATCAATTTGGATGATTGTTTGTTGCCTGCATTGTATGGAAAGGATTTCGAAATGGTTTTAAAAACCATTATTATTTTATATATAGTGTGTATGCATACGTACAATTATATATGCATGCGGTATGTTTTGAAATGTTTTCAAAACAATTTTTATGAGGAACATATGAGGTGGTCTGAAGTGTTGCCCCTCACTGGGTTTGACCCCCTTTTCTCTCTTTGTTCTCTTTTTACTTATTCTTTCAGGTGTCTGTAGAGGTTGTTGATCTTCCACACTCAGTGAGGAGTTTTGCCAGCAGTGAGTGCCCTATTGTTCGGGCTCGACTTTTTGTTCTGTTAGATGCTCCACATACCGCGTAGTGGGTTATGGTCATGTAATTGAATTTGAAATTGTTCAAATGTTTTCAGTTATATTTATTTATTTAATGATTTTATTATTATTAATATTTGGGAATATTATTTTTGAAACTTATTTTTGTTAAATGATCTTAATTTGTCTAATAAAAATGAATTTGAATAATTGTTTTGTATTTTGAGGCTTGTGCGGGATGAACCGAGTTTTCACAGATGGTCTGCCTCGTACGCCCATCATGGTCCGAATTTGGGTCGTGACAGGATTATATTGCTAAATTAAAGACGAGATAATGAAAATATTTCAAACAATAACATAATATATATATATATATATATATATATATATATAAAATTACCATAAATGGTATGATTCCGCCACAATTGCGAACAAAAATGTGAAATTTTCCATCGTTGAGATTTTTTTTATCACATGAAATGCTTTACCAATTGCCTACCGACCGTTATGAATTTTTAAGAGAAGTTAGTGCCCCTAATTAGTTTCCTTCTTGCTGCAAAACTCTAATTTCCATATTTATTATTTTGGACTTACAAGTAATTCTGAAATTTATTGAGTTTTAATTTTACCTCAGAACCTTATGTCTCTTTTCCTTTATTTTTTTTTTCTTGATATTAGACAGTACTCTTAATTGACTATATCTAAATATCTTCCTAATATATTTTTGATGAAAAGAATCACCTACCTATGAATCAACCCACTAAAGTCAAAGTTCTTTCTACAAAATTTTAAAGCCTTTCGTTTGGAACTTGAATGATGAAGAAATACATGAATCTGAAGCTAACAAATCAATCGAATCAATAAACATACATGTAGAATTACATATTAGTGGATTCATACTCACTAGTCACTATGATGTGGCGTGAAAAATCGATTAGTATTATGTTCTGGACTTGTAAAACCCAATATTGTTCTAGCTTCATGATAAGACATTATATGCAATAATATCGAAAATCAATTTCATTTTTAAGGAGTTGGCATAGTTAAGTTGGCGAAAGAACAGATTTCGGCGTCTTTTCGTAAAAAATAAAAAATAAAAATCTATGTAATAATTAAGGAAATCATACCTGTAACAACATCCATTTCAAAGACGTTGCTAATCTGAGGCCCTACGTTAAGTGTCTGTCCACTGATGCCGGCATTAGAGATTGTTCCACCAACAGTTAAATCCAAGAAGTCGGTCCAAGACACCGGTGCAAGTCCTTCTTCGAAGGTGGCATTCAAAATACTACTCCATAAAGTCTCACCTCCAACTTCCACATACGGCGGAGCTTTCTTTGGCCACGTAACACCTATCTTCCTTGGACTACTCTCTCTTAAATTTTTCATGTCTATCACAACTCCGTTAAGTGCCATGTCTTGTCCTCGAGTCGAGTGCCCGTTACCTCGGACCGATATTGGGAAAGGTTTAGGACAATTGTACGAGGTTTGTACCAATTTAACGATATCATCCACACTTGTTGGTTAAAGAACTGCTAATGGTTTGTCATGAGCTATGTTGCCATAGTCGGAAGAGGCTGAATCAATGGCGGGTCGAAATGAATTTTTGGGGCAAGATCAGGAGGGAGAGGACATGGAAGTGGGTTTGTATCGGCCATGGAAATGAACATGAAATTGGTTAAGAGTAGTAAAAAGGGGATGGAATATTTTTCAGCCATCTTTTTTTCTTTGATGTGTTGTGTAGAGGTAGAGAATTAGAGACGGTGTGATGGTCAATCTGGGGAACAAAGAAGGGTTATATATGATGCATTGGTTTGGCAAAGAAGAAATCGTAGGTTTTAATATATTTATTGGTTTACCTTACAAACAGATACTAATTACGTATATAATCTTCATAATAAAGATAGGAAGTGCAACTAAAGATTTTCGCCACAATCTTGCGGCTAATTGTATATTTAATGATTTTTTGTTCAATTGATATTGTTAATGAATTTTGACATATACAATACTTACGCATATGCACCAAAATAAGAAAGTTAAAAATTTGACATGGAAAATGACATGACCACACCATATTATCGCATTATAAATTTTATCACATGGACATATTACATAAGTCGTAAATATAGACGAACAACAAACAACGTGCCATTTTTTATACAATAATCAAAATTTGAGAACTTTTTAGTTAATTTTTAAAAAAATAGATTAGATTTGATAATTAATCCAAGGGACATGTTATTTTTAAATATTAACTCAAAAAATGATAAATTGACAATTACATGTAACATTTACTTCACTCATTCATGTAGAATGAAAAAGACTGTTTCTTCGGCGATGAATCTTGCATTTTTCACAAGTTAGCATAGTTTTACATTGAACTAAACATTTCAAGTACAGATAAAACCAGAATCTTTACAATTAAGTTTAAACCAAATGCAGTCAAAAATAGAAACAAGATCCACATCAAAAACCAGAATCTTTACAATTAAGTTTAAACCAAATGCAGTCAAAAACAGAAACAAGATACACATCAAGTGAAAAAAGTCAAAACACAAGATCAAGCAAATGGGTTCTTTACCATTGTTGTGTAGTGAGAAACCCAATTAGTTATTGAATCTCTTCTGACTCTTCGTTGTATCTCGCGAGTCTCTCCCCCTAGGAACGATTCAAATGAAGATTACAAGTGTAAATCCAGAAATGTTGGGCATAGTTTTAGTCCAAGGAGAGAAAAAGATTTGGTCGGAGAAAGAGAAAAGTAAGAATATGGAGCATTGTGTTAGGGCTTCAAGATAGTAATCATTTTGGGTATTTCTATAGCAAGTGTATAACATGTAGCTCAATGAGATTTAGGGAACGATATGGTAGGGGTGAAAAAAAAGCAAACCGAGCAGAACCGTTTTAAACGGAACCGACAATGAAACCAAAGCCAACTGAGTGGATGTAGATGAGGAATTGCAAAAAACTGAAAGGTTCGGTTCGGTTGTAGTTTTATCTATTCAAAATCGAACCGAACTGAACTTAACCTTTTTATACTACTATGTTAGTTTTTACATATACATCTATTCAAAACCTACACAAAATTAACCAAACCGAACTTAAAACTAACCAACCAAGCCATTTATCAACATTGGTTTTACTATATTTTAAACCGATCAAAACGAGCCGAACCAAAAACAACCGAACCAAACCAAAAGGTGAAACCAACAGTTTGACTACATATGACCAGAGAGTAAAACCGAACTGTTTGGTTCGATTGACGGTTTGTCCATAAAACCGAACCGAACCTTGTGCACCCTATGATATGGCCCGGGTTCATGAACCGGTGGTGGTTCAAAGGAACCTGTGAATAGAAACCAAACCGCCTAGAGGCGGTTTGGTTCGATTCCAGTTTGGATCGGTTTGGTCAACGATTTAGGCTGATTCAGTCTTCGGTTCGGTCCGGTTCAAATCTTTTTTTTTAAATAAGGGAAATTAATTTCTAAGTCCCTAAGGTTTGCCCTAATTAGTAAGTGAGGACTCGTGTTCTTATAATGTTTCATACACATCTTTGAAGTTTAGAACCGGGTTGCATTGAAGTTCTTCTATTAGTGGTCCGTTATTGAGCTATTAGTAAAGTACTGATGTGTCGAGTAATTCATTTAAAATGAGATTTTAAGGACAAAAATACCCCTAATTTTATCAGACATGAGAAACCCTAATTTTCTTTTCTTCTAATGTTCTTCTTATTCTACTATTCTTCTTCAAGTCAATGTATTAAATTTGGAAACAAAATTCGGTCACTGGAAATATTATAATTGAAAAACAAACTTATAGGGATGAAGAAGAGTTTGACGAGAATTCCGAAAATTTTCCCCTTTCAACTTGAAGCCATGATTGAGGATTCAAAGCATTGAGCTGGGATTCTTTACATGATTAAATAAATTCCAAATATACACATTAGCCAGACAAGTCTTATCTCTCACAATCAAAAAACTCAAACAAAAACTCCAACCACAACAGAAAATTATGTAAGAGAAATTCCCAACCAATACAAAAACTAAACAGTCACTCCTGATCATAAATCATTATCCTTACCATAAGATTCACCAACTCTCACAAAGCAACAATCTTTGTCAAATAAAAACAAAACCTAGAAACTTAAAAACAAAATTCCCCTAAAAATCTACAACAAAAGCGGTAACTTCAGCACCAAAATTTAGAGGCAAAACTCAGTCTTAAAAGCAGATCTCCACTTATTCTTCACTTAATCACTCATTAAATAATATTCAGTAGCATACAAAAAATATCATCACTTTTAAATAGCTCATCGAATTCAACAAACTAAACTAAACATGATGACATACCCAACAATGATTCTACCAGAAAAAAGTAAGAAAGGACCAAAACCCACATCATATCCTCCATTAAATCCTCCCACAACAAACTCAATCACAAAATACACATAGTCGGAGAGAGAAAGAGAGCGAGATGTGTAGTGAGTTTGAAATTTGGAGTAGTGGAAGTGAAATGAGTAAGCAATTAGAGAGTGTCATCCGCCTTTGAAATCAGCCTGTCGCGGTTCAGATCGTACAGATTGAACGCATCTTGTCGGTGAACTCATCCAGGTTTATGTACTCATCCTTATCGGTGTCGACATTGTCCATCACGCGTTGAAGCTCTTCAGGAGTGTCGTCCCACTGCCACATCTAACGATCCACAGATGCGAAGAAGGAGAATGGTGATGCCGTGTTAGATGCTCCGACGAGAAATTGTCGGATTTGATGAAAGAGAAATAAAGAGCAGTGGAGTTTTGAGAGACAGAGAGAGAAAATTTGTTAGGAATGTTTTCGAATTTAAGGGAGGGCATTTCCTTCTCTTATGTTAATTCCGTTAGTTAAAAAACACATGTGAAGGACTAACGTGTTATTTTTAAAAATACGAGGATTACCTACTAATTAGGACAAATCTAATGACTCAGAAATTAATTTCCCAAAAAATAATGTTAAAACTGTTGGTTTAAGAATGTTGAATGGCTGGTTTAGGATGGTTAAAATCGATAACTTAGAAGGTTAACTGTTGGTTTAGGAAGATTGGACTGTTGATTTTTGTTAAAAGGACTAGTTTAAGAGGGTTGAACCGCAGGTTAAACTGGCGGTTCAACGGCTTGGGGAAATTTTGAACTTGAATTAGACCAAATTTGGGCAATTTGGATGGTTTTGGTTTGGGCCGGTTCGATTCCAATTAGGGCCAATTTGGTTCCGGGTGAAATCGTCAGTCCGGTTTAGGAATGACCACCTTTATAAGGAAGGCAATAAGGGAGGACCACATCCCATATAAATGGTTTTGACAATTGAAATTTGATCAAAGCAATTAGGCATCACCTGATTGTCAAGGAATTGGGCCTGAAATTCAGGAGTTGAGGAATTGAATCCAATCAATTCCAATTTATGTTGTTTGGCTAAGAGAAAGAATTTGTAATTCTAATTTCATGTCCAATTCCTTGAAATTGTAATAAGGCATCCTCCAATTCTTAAGCTAAGACCTAAGACTTCATAATTTTTCATCTCTCTTTCTCTCTCTCTCACACACTCTCTCTCCCTCTTAAAAAAATTAATTATTTAATATTAAATTCACAATAAATAATTAAATATTTAATTTATATTAATTAATTATTTAAATAATTAATTCTAATTTTAATCATATCTAATTCTGATTCAATTCCATCTCTCTCCCCCCCCCTTCCCCTTCTCTGCCCTCTCTCTTCTCTCTCTCTCTTCCTCTCTCTTTCCCTCTCCCTCTCTCCTTCTCCCTCTCTCCCCCCCCTTGCCTCCCTCTCTCCCCCTCCCTCTAAAAAAAATTTAATTATTTAATATTAAATTCATAAATAATTAAATATTTAATCTATATTAAATAATTATTTAAATAATCAGTTCTAATTTTGATCATATTCTAATTTATTTCTAATTATGTATGTTATCTAAACATAAGAATTCTGATTTAATTCCAATTCAAATTTTGCAATCCAAACAAACATATAAGGTTTTTTCAAAAAAAAATAAAAAGAAAAATTAGGGTTTCAAAGTTGGTTTGGCTGACCAAAACAATTAATGGAAATTGGAAGTTTTAGATAAAAAAACGGAACCGAACAATTAAAGTTTTCCAAGTCATTCAGTCGGATACGGTCGGTTCTTTTATTGTATTTGTATTTTCTAACATGATAATACGATCATAAATGTACGATTATAATATGGTATGATAAACATTCATTTTCTTTTTTATTTTTTTTATTTATGTCATGTATAATTATATACAATATAAATGATAACACATGATTACGAGACATGTAAGATGAATTGTCAACCTAAGTTTTTTTTACCGTAAATGTAAATGGTTGGCTTAAATTAGTTTGCAAGCACTAGTTTTTTATTCGGAATTAACACTTTATTTTCATTGCTTCGCAATATCTTTTACCAATACTAAAACAATGAAATTTGGAGAGTACACGTCCCAACAAATTTGGCGAGATCAATCACAGTGGCAGAGAGAGGTGGAGTGGGGCGAGTTCGGCTAACCTTGCCAGAGGTCCGGCGGACTCCTAATATCCTCTAGCGATCCCTCAATCTTGCAACTCTAAAGTGAAGAGTTGGGCTGTTTGATTGCGTCTACCGTAGAAAAAATGATCGGAACCCGAGTCAATTGAACCAGACCAGTGACGAGGTAGAGAAAAATGGCTATGGTGGCGGAGAGGTAGGAGAAGAAAGAATGCAAAAGCTTGGTGGAGTTCATTGAGAAAATATTTCGGACTTTGAGAGAATCAAATGTGTGATTCATTTCTTGTTGGGTATATAGATGATTGAGTGAGCTGGATGGATAAAATACATGAAATATATTTTTTTGGTTTCATTTGTTGTTACTTAGTATAATCAAACAAATCTAAACTAATTTAAATAAAACATTAAAGTTGTTTTGTTTAGCATATGTGAGCAATGCAAAAGATAAGTTAGTTGTTTTAATTGGTAGATTAATTTTAGTTAATTATTATAGCTGAAATACTTGGTCTACAATTAATCTTTTGTTTACACGTAAGAAAGGTTGAGGGATATACATGTAAGATTAATTTTAGTTAATCTTTTGTTTCTCCACGTTTTAGCTAACTTGGAGTATAATTGTTCTTTTTATTTATGGATTACTATTTTTCATTTATTTTTCCAAGAAAATTAGAGGAGTGATAACTCGTCTTAGTTCTTAAGACTATTTTAATAAAGACCACTAACCCACTCAAGTATTAACTCAGTTACATTAATCTAATATTAATTAGCTATCACTACCGGTTAACTCAGCCTAAGAACTGAATAGACTAATGACTTAGTAATTTATTGCAGCATAGTGATGCTAGAGTGATCTTGAACATTATAGTTTGGGGATTAGAAATTCGCAAGCTATACTTTATTCTCTTACGCGCGGTCCAATTGTAAGTCATCTGCCATTCTTTTTTTCCCCCCTCCTATTTCAATCGATCTTGGGCAGTAGTTGGGCTATTTGATTACTTGATAGTTGATTAGAAGCATTATGATTTCAATTAATAAGGAAATTCAGAGTTTATTCGTTTTTTTATTAGATTTAGGGCTAATGACAAAATAAGGATGCAATTTGTTGGATTTTTATTTTAATTGTGAATTTGTGATTACTTCTAGTTCATTGCTCAATTTGTGGAATTTTTTTTTGCATTTTAATTGAGACTTAGAAACATTTATTTATGTTCAATTTGATAGGTTGTCGTACAAAAATAGAATAGAAAAATATTTTTTAAAAAGACCTAGAAAATCAATTGAGTCATCTAATAAAAATGTTAGAAGCAAATTTTTTGAATAAAAATGTTGAAGTGAAAATTAATTCGGTTGAACTAAAAATTAATGAAGATGATCGTTTCGCCCTAATTTACAAAAAGAAATAAAATAAAAAGCCCTGTTGAAAAGAGTTTGATTTGAAAGAAAAGAGACGGTCCCCTTAATAAAATAGAATAAAAGCTTATGTTCTGCAAAACAGACACAGAAGTACCTTTTGGACAGTTGGACACCATCCCACCTCCTTCAAGTTCTAGCTCCGCCATTCATTGATGATACCAGAGTAGAACTGTTAATGATGTGGAAGCATATATATGCCAATCCCTGAGCAATAAGTTCATTTGAAGCAGTTGAAAAAAGATTGAATTTTTGGTAACTTCTCTGTGAACACTAGCGTGCACAAGAGCTGAAGGACCTGGAACTGTGCCCTTGATACCAGAATCGATTAAGGTAAGAACAGAATTGGAAAAAAATTAATTCCTTCAAAAGGATCTTCACGAAACCACCAAGATCTATTGACCATAAATGATGGAACTACTGCTTCAATCTCATCATAAACCAAAACCTCACGGTGTCCACAAGCACTAATTCTAGTTTACAAATACAAGTTATATAAAATGATCTAAATTCGCATGCCATCAATTTGTAAATTATGGTATTATTAGGTTATTCTCCGTTAATAAGTGTATTCTTTGAAATTTAATGCTTTCTTTCCCTTTTGACAAATAAAATCCATCAAGAACCAACACACATAACTTAACTAACGGTTTGTTGATGCCACATTATCAATTTAACAGTGAATTGATGGAACTAACTCGGTAACAATTTTATTAAAGAACTAAACATTTATGTTTTATTCTAATAATTTTTCAAAACAGTCACAAATTTGTTAATAAAGTAAAATTTAGTATACTTTTTAAATAAATAAGCCTAATATAAATGTATCAATGATTGGACCGTCATCATAGCTTGTTAAATTATTGGCTTAAAATCTTGAATTCGTACGTATGATGTAAATAAACATAGCTTAATCATATCATATCATATATAATATATGAATCCAGACAAATAAGAAGTTCAAGAGACACTATCTAAAATTTCTCCATTGATTTTTTAAATTTTTTAGTAATTTATTTTTTTTTAAAATAATTAATTTAATTAATATTCACATTTAATGTACAAATTTATTAATTAATTAAAGTGAGTTAAGTTCATTTAATAACATATAATTAAAAATCATGTTAATTATAGAACTTCAAGAGACATATTAACACATTTTACTATTTACAATTTTTAATTTTTCAGCAATTTATCGTTTTAAATAATTATTTTTAAATAATACAAATAATGTACTTTTAGGTCGTTATAAGAAATAATTAAACGAAAAAAATACTACATATAATTTTTTTTACTTCTTTTTGTCGTAATAATTAAACTTCATAATTATATGTATTATTTTTCATATAATTTAAAAATGATTGAGATTTAGGTTATTTTTCTCAATTAATTGATATAATAAAATAAAATAAAAATATTGTAAGCTAGCTTATATTTGACCCGTTTAACATGCCACTCGCACAATTCGCTTCTATTTGTTGATATTCTTTGGACGGTTGAACCAAATTTTATAGTTTGACTTTCACCTATTTCAGCAATTTAATATTCTTGGTTGAATCGGATTATATTTTCTTAATTGACCAGACCAAAAAAAAAATGAATGATGGACAAACACTTTACTTTTCGTCATGAAAATATTCTTGAAGTACAAACCCTTTACGTGTCAAGATAGATCATGACAAGTATGCAAAAAGAATTCATCCATCCGCTAGGGGTTTAAATGACATGGTCACATAATTCATCATGATTAATAATAGTTAATTTAAAAATTTGTTTACGGAACAAACTTTGAACAAGTTTAGCGCTTAAACAAGATTTAAATATACTTGTACAAAATCTAAATCAAACTCCTGACGAATCAAACTCAAATTAATGCCGAACTCAAAAGTTGATAAATTTGAAATTTGAGCTCATTAAATTTTAGACAAGATAAGATTAAATATAATTTGAAATCCAAGTTAAACTCAATATCAAAAATAATTTTTTAGCATCAAATTAAACCTAAACATTTTAAAATTCGGTGCAATTACATTCAAATTGTCCTCCAAAAATCCATCTCGGTTTGAATTCAAATTAATCATATGTTAAAAGGCATCTAGATACTAATTGATGAATCAAAAGAATTCATTGACATGATTTATTGGATTGATCAAAGCATGAACTTATTCTTCATTCAAAACTTGAGTGAGCAGACATCGAAATTAAAGAAATCATTACTTGTTTATTCATATAAATATCCATACTAAAAGAAAGAGTCAGCAACATATGCGAGCACTAATTGTTGTTGAAAATTCTCTGTCCAGGTGACAGAATCATTTTAGGATCATAACGATCCTTCTTGAGGAGAAAAGACGGCCATTTCCAACCGAAATGGTCAATCCAAGATCGTTTAGTTGGGTGGTAACCAAGATATTGCTTAACCCTAATTCCAACTTTGTTACAATAATCCAATATTGCCTGGTTCTGATCATCGTAGACTTGATATGCATTAAGCTCACTTGCATATAAAAGGCCTAGTGTGTAGAAAATGCCCTCATCTGGTATAGCTGTGGACACTCTATTATCCCATCTGCAATTTAGAAAACAAAACATCAGTCTTGATTATAGTTAATCCAGTTTCGAGTAAATTAATACTTTTACAAGCAGCAAAGTACTGCCACAACCTTTAAAAGGCTATGTAAAAGGTTAGAACTCAAATTAGTTAAAAGAGCATGAACCGGTACTATTATACCACAACTTTTAATGGTTGAAAATTATTATTTTTATGAAGTTTACACAAATTAAATTATAAAAACCTTCTTTTTCTTCAAAATATTTATGTGTTTGTGAACACTTACTTGTCTTCATTCATTGGATAGAAGATTACTGATCCTGTAGTAATGCTCCTCTTGAGGACTATGTCTTTGAATACACCAGAGTTAAAATCTATGATACCCGACTTTGGTATGAAAAGATTAAGCCATAGATGTACTTGAACTACATTTGGAATTGGAAAAATTCCAATCCAAGTTCAAAATTAAGTTTCCTGACCGAATTTCTAAGTTTCTGTAAGGGATCACAAAAATAAATTATTAAATTACGTTTTCGTATAAACAAATTTTAGATTATCAAAAAGAAAATTAAGAATGGGTTAATATAAAAAATTTAACATAATGTTTGCATCTTATAGCAAAAACTATCAATTCTTAAAAAAAAATATTATAATATATCACATTGTTTAAA
>CAODLS010975940.1:0-11482 GCA_948243855.1 Flueggea neowawraea | reverse complement strand
GTATCTAAAACCTTACGTCTCTTAGTCTTTCCAACTAAGATATCGTGTATATTGGCGATATATCTCTTGGTTCCAAGTGGTTTAAGTCATACACTCGACCAAGACTCAACCCATGAGATATATAAGTAACGAACTTAGAGGTCTAGAAATAAAAAATTAATGTTATTTCTCTTTCATCACATAAAGCTTTGGACTCATCATGTAGATGTCTTGACCTTAGTCGATCTACAAAGCTTTATCTGTTTTTCATCTTCATTTTCAAGAAGTAAGAACAATCAAGAATCACAAACTAACTTGACCATTATTACTTATGAAGAATCAAATGGATATGACTGCATATTCCACAATCATATATACGAATGCGATGAAGTAGTAGGCATTAGCCTTGCCCTCTTATTCTTTTGACGTCAAACATCAAAAAATGGATTAATAGCAATGAGAATTTAGCTCAAAGTGCATTTTGAAACGATTTCTTTTCTAGTATTTCCTCTTTGCAATGCTCGCAATTAGACAACTTAAGCTTACACAATTGCATAATACTCCCACTTGAGCTAATCAACTTAGTTGATTTTGAAAAAATGGTTGAATTACGTGCATTAATTTCACATAATCCCTTATGACCACGTGAAGTAGCAAGAAATAAAAACTAGATCATTCAATAGTTAGGTTCTATACCTTAACTAATAAACCATTTTTAATGCCAAAGTAGTATTTCACTCAACCAAGATCTAACAAATACCATAATTGTTAGAACACAAATTGAAGACAAACTTCAATATGATCACGACAGAATCTATTGCAAGAAAAAATTTGGCTTTTGTACAAGACTAACTTGCACACACCAACACCTTAAACTCTCACTTTTAAGTTGTTCCTTGCATACGCAACTTATTCCTTCTTGGAACTAGTTGGCCCACTTTTGTGCGCTGATACCAATGAATGAATCATATACCGATTTAACTAATAAACAGTATAATAAATAGGTTCAACTTACTAACATCGATTCCAGCGGAAGCTTGCAGCGGAGCAGTACCAGCTCTATGTTGTCTTGCGAGTAAACCACTCTTGAAATGTCAACAGGAGTACTCGACTGTTTCGCAGTCTAGATGCCACACGTGATATGTGCAGGACTCAAGATAAGAGGTCGAACCTTTTTCTCTCTCATGGTTGAGAGCTCTCTCTCTCCCGGTTGAGAGCTTTCTCTCTCTCTTTGTGTGTGTGTTGTTGAATGAGAGGAAGGAGCAAAGCTCCTTATATAAGCCTCTAACGAGCTAACGGGCCTAATGGGCCCAACGAGCCCATTTCATCCCTAACTCAATTGGGCTTACCAATTGGCCTTGGTTCACGGTCTGGTTCATACCTTGACCAACCAGGTTTGGTTCTTCTCAATTGGACTTTCCAATTGGTCTCGGCCCACGGTCTTGGTTGACACCTTGACCGACCGAGTTTGGTTCACCCTTCATGAGCGGACCTCATTTTCCAACATTAACTATATTATTATTCTTTAATACACTAATTATGTATTTAATTAAAAAATGACTTTTTGTTTCTCTTATTATTATTCATTCAAAGAGGGTTGAATTCACTAAGTTAAAATATATTGATATATTTTATACTGTATATAAAAAATCATCTATGCACTATATTATATACGCATTTTTTTAATTTATTATAAATAAACAGTTCACTGTTAGGGCTAATTCTAATCATTACTCTAAACAATATTTTTTTTCTATATTATTTATTTGATTGTTTAATTTATTATAAATAACTATTTCTCTAAATTCTTTAAGAGTTTTAAAAAATGTTCATCGGAGAATATTATTTAACTGAGAAAAAAGATCTAATATTTAGTTATATTTTCACAATTTCTTCTTAAAAACAATTAAAATCTTAAAGATTTTAGAGAAATAGTAATTAGAATTAGGTATAATAATCAACATGTTTGTTTATAATAAATTAAGCAATCACATATATAATATAGCAAACAATTATTGTTTTAAAGTAATTATCAAAAGTAGCCCTAACAATGAACATGCTTATTTATTATAAATAAAACAATAGCATATATTATACAATAAAAAGATGATTTTTGTTTATATAGTGTAAAATATGCTAATATATTTTAAGTTAGTTTATTCAACTATCTTTAAATGAATAATAATAAGAAAAATAAAAAGTTACTTGTCAATTAACTACATAGTTGTTGTATTTAACTCTTTTTCAAAAAGTAATAATATAGGTAAAAAGTTCTGTGTCAATTAATTATGAAGATATTTGTTGAAAGTATGAAAAAACTCACTAACTTTAAATATTGATATTGATTTTTCAATCTATAGTTTTCATTCATTATACTTTTGTCAAAAAAATTAAACAATTAATTAAATTATTTTTCTTGATTATATTTTAATATGGAAAAAATAATTATTTTATTAAATTAATCTGCACATCGCGCAAGTACAATGCTGGTCAATGTTATTCTAATTAAAAAAATGAATTAGCAAGCTCCTTATATTTATAAGCTCTTAAAACCTTCCACACTTATGCGGGATAGTTTCAGAAAACAACTATACAACAATTAACTTGAGTTACTAATTTTAATTGTTTATTTAAGTGAGTTGTTACAATTCGTGTATCTCTAGCGTGGTGGCATAATAGAGGATTATGTTGAGGTCTCACCTCGTGTATATGGTCCAATGTGGTTACTGATAAACTGTGCCCAGGGAATGATCCAAATCTTTATAGCAGGGGTGCATTCCATATCAATTAGCAAAAGATTAAAGTACACATTTTGGTTCAGTGGTAGGGGCTCTGTCCCGTACACGCGTGATTCGGGTTTGAGACCTAGTGTATCCCTGATTTGCGCGGTAAGTCTTCGGGTATCCCCGCAGGTGTATCCCTCCGTTTGCTCTCGGCGGGTGTCGTGGTGATATGCCCATTGGTTACCGCCAAGTAAGCAAACATTCTGCGGTGGAAAATAATTACTTATATGGTCACGTCCAGTAGAGATGTAACCACTATCGGTAACCTCCAGCTCTCCTTATATACTGGCAAAAAAAAAAGAAGTCCACTTGAAGATAATAAATCAAAAAAATCTCTAAAAGAGGCTTGTTCACGGATAAACTAATGAATAACACAGAAAGCCGGTGCTTTGGAGTGAAAATAGGTATGTTATATTCTCCTCCGTTTACACCGTTTTGGTTATTGTAATTTGAGAATTCATATTACCAAAGTAAACATTTATTTTACGGAAAGCAGGATAAGATAATGACAATTAATTAAATATTTTATTAGATTTTTTTGAATTCTTGGTATCCTAGAATGATAAACTTAATTTGGATACAAGTTGTTGTGTCATGTTATCTCATATTGATTAGAAGTTGAAACTATAAGTTGTTTATAAATATATTTTTTTTTCAAATTACTAAGACGCATTTTTAATCATAAAACTATGAAACCCCAAGTTTATAGCATACAAACAAAAATTCACTGGACAAGTCTAGTGATCGTTGAGGTATATGATTAATAATCATCAACTTTATCAATACAAGTGTCAAGAAAAAAACAATCAAGCTAATTTATTTGGTTTTAACATTAAAATGTAAATACTTACAACAATTTTTTTAATTAATTAATGTAATTATCGGGTTTTTTACCAATAGAAATTATTGGGTTAAGGAGATGGAATATTGATCATTTTGAGTCTAAAACCGATAGAAGTCACATGGAAGTGGGAGCCCGGTCTTACTTGCCTACTTGGTACTAGACTAGTTACTAGTGATTGAGAAGAAGAAGCACTGTGTTTGAAATGTGAATACCCACTAAGCAACAGAAAAGGGCGACGACATCAGTGATGTCACTATAAGAATGTGACGAAAAAGAAATATAGATTACTCTCCTTTTAACAATTGTTTTTTCTTTTTTTTTTGGGGTGCAAGTGTGGGTCAAGCCCTTCTTTTATTAATTATTGTGTAGGCCGAAATTAAAATAGAAATGCCTCTCTGATTTGGAGCAACATGGATCCACATGTACATATTATGGCCGATTTGCTAATATTAGGGTTTCATGACCTAAATTACTTAGGAGAAATTGCAATATAATTAACTAACTTTTGGATTTAATCAAGCAATCTAATTCCGTGCTTCATTGGCTAAATTCTTGAGTTTTGACTCTTATCTTGACAATGCTCACCGGATTAAACACTACTTAATTAGTGCCCTTGCCTGGATTACCGTTGCCGGGATTAATTAGTTACTCCACTTTGAACTAATCACATACAATAAAAAATAAATTCACTTTCATTTTTTTGACAATTAAAACGTTGAGGTCGGTGATAAAGACAATGAACCAACTATACACATTCTCTCTTTTGTTAATTCATGATAATAATTTAAGCAACTTTCCTAACACAATTAACATAGAAAAATATATGATCACAAATGTGAACATACATGTATTAATTAACTATATTTAACCACATAAGCAGTATTAGACCTTTATTATATTAAAAAACTAAAATTTCCAAACCCATGTGCAATATAAGATAAAAAAAACACCCACAATTCAAGTAAAAGTTTATACCTAACTTAAAAAAGAGCTGCATAGGCTTAGAAATCATTTTGCGCATATTTGGTAGAAAATTTGTAATCCCAATTCATTGACACAAGAGATCAATATGAGAGTATCGTTTTTTTAAGGGGACCGGAATTGTAACAGTACTAATGATTATATAGTAATTAAAGAATGAGGTTAAGTAGTATAGTTCTTGACAATTGGTCATATGTTTACACTTGATGGGACCCAGTGGTCTGGACTTGGACATTTTTTTAGAAAAGATTAGTAGTAAACATAATTTGTCTTCCACCTAAGAGTGTCAAAAACTTGGGTTAATTACATCAGATTAGAGAAGAAAAAGGCAAACAAGTGTGACATTAGTAGTGACGCAACATAGTCCTCGAGTTCACTATAAAAGGCTGCTTCGACCACTTGGTTTTGCACCACCAAAACTCAAACACACATTTCAGAAACACGAACATGGCTTCCAAATACTTGCTAATCTTGTTCCTTCTTGGAGTAGTGATTCTAACAGCTACTTCTTCCTTTGCTGATGAGGTTGAGGACTCACACAAGCCTCCTAAAGGAAAGGCCAAAGGGTCCTTCTCACGGCCATAAGCCACCACATGGTCACCTCTTAGTTGATGTTGGCTGAGGAGGTTGGGGATGAGGTGGAGGATTCTCATAGGCCTTCTAAGGGTAGGGTGAGAAGCCACCACGACACCACAAGCCTCCTCATGGACATCTTTTAGCAAAAGAGGTTGAGGAGGACTCTCATAGGCCTCCCAAGGGAAAGGGTCATGAGAAGCCACCACACTGCAAGAAGCCTCCGCATGGGCATCTCCTAGCACAAGAGGAGGAAGAGGAAGAAGTGGAGACTCTCACAGGCCTCCAAAGGGAAAAGGCGAGAAGCCTCCACCACACCACAAGCCCCCACATAGGCGTCTTCTAGCTATGGATGCTGAAGAGGAAGTTAAGGACTCACACAAGTGTGAAAAGCGTCCATCACACCATAAGCCACCACACGGTCACCAGTTAGAAGAGGAGGTTAAGGAAGATCACAATGGTAAGCGCAGTGACATGCCTGGACACCACAAGCCACCACACGGTCACCAGTTAGAAGATGAGGTTGAAGAAGATCACAATGATAAGCGCGGTGACAAGCCTGGACACCACAAGCCCCCACATGGTCACCAGTTAGAAGAGCAGGTTGAGGAAGATCACAAGGGTGAGCGCGGTGACAATCCTGGACATCACAAGCCTCTGCATGGACACCAATTGAAGGAGGAAGTTGAGGAAGATCACAATGGTAAGCGCGGTGACAAGCCTAGACACTACAAGCCCCCACATGGACACCAATTGGAAGAGGAGGTTGAGGAAGATCACAAGGGTGAGCGCAGTGACAAGCCTAGACACCACAAGCCTCCGCATGGACACCAATTGGAGGAGGAAGTTGAGGAAGATCATAAGGGTAAGCACGGTGACAAACCTAGACACCACAAGCCCCCCTACGGACACCAATTGGAAGAAAAGATTGAGGAAGATCACAAGGGTGAACGCGGTGATAAGCCTAGACACCACAAGCCTCCCCACTGACATCAATTGGAGGAGGAAGATGACAAGCCTCCAAAGGGCAAAGGTCCCGAGAAGCCACCACAGTACAAGCCACCAAGGAGGATGGAGCCACCCCACAAGCCTCCATCCAGCAACTGAATATGCAGAGAGCTAGATTGCTCGCTTAATATGGCTATTATATAGCTAGATAGCAATAAGAGCTACTACTTGTATTCTCTCTCTTTCATGTATGTTTTGCTGCAGTTAGTGTGTGTCTTTGGCTTGTACGTAGTTTACGAGCTTTGTTGGCCATGCACATGAATGCCATGTAGATTATTCCCGAATGTGAGCTACCTAGCAATAATAATATATCCGCCTATTATTTTCCTCTTTTAAATATTTTGATGCTTAATTGAGTCAACTAATCGATGCCGCCTAATCATATTCCATAACAAGTTGATAAGAGAAAACAATAAGAACAAAACAAAAATTAGAAGTGTCAGACAATCAAGCAATAGAAACGTGAAATTGATAAAGAGAACAATCACACACAACACACAGAATTTATGTGGTTCGGTCAATTTGACCTACGTCCACGGGCAGAGAGAGCGAGTGATAGATTTATTCACTATGAAAGTCGACAAAGGCTTACAAGAGTTTTCCTAAGCCACCTATTTATATGTTTACAATGTTTAATAGGCAAAATAACTCATCCCAAGCCCTAATTTCCGTCAAACACCCCTTAGGAAATAAGACACGGACATGATTAATCAAACACGGACGGAGTCAATGATTACACGGACATAAACCCGTATCTGTGGGAAATCGCCAATTACACGGGCTGAGATACGGCAGTGTATCAGGCCGTGTCCCCAGCGCTGCCTCACACGGTCTTGGACACGGCCGTGTAACTGGTCGTGTCCCCAGCGAAATCACCTTCTCTTCCGGACAGTGAGTTACACGGACACACCCACGGTTTGGCTTCTCTTGGCACGATTTGGGCACGTCCGTGGACGTCCAGAATCTACCCAAAACACCTCCAATCTTCATCAATTCCACTCCAACTTGTTTTGCCCATCCAAAACATCAAATGGCTTCATAAAACTCCAAAGAAAAATTCAATTCAATTCAACACAATGTAAAAAAATTTTTTGAAAAGAATATGGACTAGGTAGTCTTATTACATGAAAAAAATGAGTCATATAAGCAGAGACTAAAGAAAACATGAATTCAATTTTCGAATACAACCACTGCATTTGGAGTGGCTCTTGATACTGCAATAAACTCTCTTTAGTTTCCGACTCCAATCCATCGACATGAACACTCAACTTCTCCAATACTTTTGCATTTTCCAACAAAAACTGCACTGTTTTAGCTAAAATGTGACTCCCTTCTGGATAATGATTTAACATTAAACCTTATGATTTCAACGCTTTTCAAATTCTGATTCAAACACATGACAGTTTTTGTTTCCAGACTCCAATAATTCTCTTCCATAATGTAATCACGAACTCTCCCACCCACTGGAAAATCCCAAAGAGGAACTCTCACGCCAATTAAAGATCTCCAATGATTTTCTTTCTTAATGTATTCTTCTCTTGAACAAGAAAGTTCCGAAATGTTCATATTCAAAAATCAACATTAATTAGTTTGTAAGCTATTCTTAGCTATTTTATTTTATTAAAATATTCCAGTGATAAGTAAAGAATACTCACGGCAGAATACTTTCCATCCTCATCATCCCAAAACTTTCCGTTTCCGTCTATAATTAATTGCTCCAAATAAGGCGAACTGCGTAGAAGAGCTGCAATTCCAGGTGGATACGTCTTGTCCAACCTCGACATTTCTATTTTCAGAAATTTGCATCTTAAAGGTTGTCGTAAACATTCTCCAGTCATTTTAATGTCTTTAAGTAAAGGTGGTATATAATTAGTGACATTATATTTGTGCCAATAAAGTATAAATCTTTTCCATTAAAGGAGGAATCTTTTCAGAAACGGTGCAGTTTTTTGTTGGAAAATGCAAAAGTTTTGGAGAAGTTGAGTGATATGTCGATGGATTGGAGTCGGAAATTAGATTATTGGAAATTGATTCAATATTAGGAAATTAATTCAATATCATTGTGTTATAAATTTATTCGTAAAACCAACGACTTCTACTTCATTCAAATTAGAGTTGCTTTTAACATTAATTCTTGATACGAGCAAATAATATGATTTATAAAAAAAGTATATTTTTTAAAATATTTCAACAGATTTAAAATGCAACGAGCGATAAATTATTTGTAGTGGTCATTTCTTGGAATAGACAGAATGGTACATAGACATATGGCTCTACAAATTCAACTTTTTAGGAAAAAATAATTTATTTCCATCGACATATATTATAATCCTAGGATGTTAACATAAAGCTTCAATAAATAAATAAATATTTGTTGTAACACAAAAATTCTTGTTGTTAATTCGATTATGTACTTTTTGTTGACTTAGTGAATAAATTAAGAAATTAATTTATCGTAAATTATAGTTAAGAGTTTGGTATTTCAAATAAGTAGAAAATTTAAATTATTGGACAACAATAGTTTCAAACGTTGGCAATTGACATTTCGCAAAAAATTAACTTACTATAAATATCATAATCGTCATACCATAACACTTATAAAAGTGAGAATGTGGTAAGACATTTTTGGACTAATATGCCCTTACTTGTTTTTTATAATTACAAATCTATTGACTTTTCAAAATAATTTATAATTATCTTAACAAAAAATCTAAATTTTGTCTATTTTAAAAAATCTTTATCCTATTTTCAAATTTATTTTTATTTTTTGGTTTTAGCTTTTTTATTTTACATATTTCATTTTATCTTATTTAAATAAAACTAACTTTATCTTCAGATATAATTATTTAAAATCAACTAAATTATAACCTAAACTATCTGTGTTATACTTACTTAGAAACAAACAATATGGTGGTTCTTCTTTCATTCACCATTTTCTTCTTTTAGAATAAATTAATTTCTAAATTTGGACGCTGCCAAAATTTTACTTAATTTAGAACTCCAAAATATAATGTTGCTTGGAAGGAAAAAAAAACTTGAGCAAGTGATAGGTAATAGGCAAAGGAGGAAAATATTAAAAGCAAAAGGAGAGATTTTTTTTATATTGTTTAATATTTCATAGAAATTTAATGATATTATTTCATTGTAATATATATTTTTGGTGATTTATAGAGATTAATTTCAATTTTATGTATAACAAATGTTTTGGACATTATATGCTATCAATTTTATTTTTTTTTTTAATTTTTTTTGCAAAAAAAATTATGATTTTTGTATTTAAAAATTAATAGTAGACTTGCATAGAATTATGTTTTGACTATTTGATTTTGATTTTTAGGTTCATTATTTTGTACTTTTTCCTTCGAATATAAATAATAAATAATATAATCCGCAACATTGTGCTGATTTATGTGGTGATATATATTTGACATATGTTTACTAAAAATACAAAGTACATTTGTGTAATTCAGATTCGGTCCCAATATATGCAATGAAATATGTAAGAACCCGTTTGGTTGATTGATTTACCG
This sequence comes from Flueggea neowawraea, assembly GCA_948243855.1. Classification (NCBI taxonomy): domain Eukaryota; kingdom Viridiplantae; phylum Streptophyta; class Magnoliopsida; order Malpighiales; family Phyllanthaceae; genus Flueggea; species Flueggea neowawraea. Next base: position 1,784 of record CAODLS010975940.1, on the reverse strand, counting down.
AGTTTTTTTTTTTTGAAATTTGTTGGAAAGAATTCATGTTACTCGAGTAAAGGGATGTATTACTCAAGTGATATAAGGATTTGTTAACTAAGTTGAAGATTGAGTTACTTGAGTAAGAAAAGAATTGATCGTTTCTTTCCGAAGCTTGGATTACTCGAGTAAGAGCAATGCATACTCGAGTAAAATAGGGGTTGGTTTACTCAAGTAGATGTGTGTATCACTCGAGTAGTCGAGGTTGAATTTATGGGTTGTGAAGTGTCTTACTCGAGTAAGTTTTTAATTTACTCGAGCAAGCCATGTTTCTAGCCAAGCGGAGTGTCGGCTAATGGCTTATACAAATCGAGGTAATACGATTTTCTTCGTCATTTTTCACCCTCAGAGCATCCCATAAGCCCCCAAAAACATTTCTCCTTCGTCCTTTTTGATTCTTTGTTCATCCTTTCAAGGATTTGAGCATTTCTCACATTTTGAGGTGATCAGTCATTCATTGGTGGGCATGACTTGGATTATTAGCTCGATGTCCATGTGAGTGTGATGGTCGCTTTAGATACTTAGACTATGTCTTCTGAATTTTATATGTTTTTGTTATGTTTGACCTCTGTAGGTAATTTGGACTAATTAATGGTCTGAATTAATAAAAATCTGATTATGTGATAACCCCTGCTTTGGAAACTGAATTTGGGAATTTAAATATGTTTATGAAATAAACATTCTGTGTTGATATTTATTATGAATTGCATAATAAATATTATGTTTTGAATTTTAATATGTTTTCTGAAATAGATGATATGCTTTATGTTTATTATATTTACCCTAATAAACGTTATGCTTAGTTTGAGACAATTTCAGTATTTCTAAAAATGTTGTATAACAGTTTTATGATTTCATACTCTGGTATGCCTGTTTGTTATATATATAATATATATATTGGTACACCTCAGCTACGAGATAAGTAGCATTTGATATACCAATGTTCAATGAAGGCCCTTAGTTACCAGGGTAATGTGGTGACAATGTTTTCAATTAGACACACGTATTTCAGTGACATAGTTACTTCTGTTATCTAATGGTACAACCACTATTATATCTAGGCCCATTAGTTATATATATATATATATATATATATATATATATATATAATACTAAAACTTTGTTGATTGTATGTTGACTGCTCTGGAGGTAAAAAATTTTAACAAATGTTTCCTGGAAACTGTTACGTTAAATAATTTAGAGTTTTAGTAACTCTATTTGATTAATTCTGTTTTTGGAAAAATTTGTATTAATTGTTGTTTGCCCTGTTGTGAAAGATTTTGAAAGGAATTTCTGAATTACTATATGTAGATATACGAGTGTATACTAATAGTATACAATATATTCATGTATGTGGTATTCTTTGAAAACGTTTTTAAAACAGTTTATGTGTCATCATTCCTCATTGAGATTTATCTCACCCCTCCCCTAACATTTCAGGTATACTTATGGTGTTCAACAAACGTTTAGTGTTTGATGCTCAGTGAGGCTCCTTTGTCAGCAGAGAGTGCTCTTTTGTTCGGGCCCCAGGTTGTTTTTTGTATTAGTTGCTCCACACCGTAATACTTGTGGGTAGTGGTTTTGTATAGTTTTGAATAATTATTATGTATTTCGATATTATGATAATATTTTATTTTATTATTTAAGAATATTTTTCTTAAAAATTTTAGTTGTCAAATTGTTTTTATTTGATAAAATAGTTGTTTTGTAATAAATGGTTTCTGGATACAAGTTCTAAACTTTGAGGCTTGTGC
>CAODLS010975906.1:0-16291 GCA_948243855.1 Flueggea neowawraea | reverse complement strand
GTTTATCTTCATAACTCCTATATAAGTCCACCCATAAGGTAATGTGAGAAACCTTTCGGATTTATCTCTGTCTCTGGCCATTTCAAAACAAGAAAAATGGTCTGTAGACCGTTGGAGATAACCATAATCTCTGCAAAAGGCCTCGAGAAGGTGAAGCATCTGTCCAAAATGGACGTATATGTAATTGCCACAATCTCTGGCGATCCTAAGAGCGAGCAAGTAACACCAATCGCAAAGGATGGAGGGACCAGCCCGAAATGGAATTCTTCCATGAAGTTCAGCATCAACGAATCCTCAGCGCAAACCATCAACTTCAGGGTCAGATGCAGCCGCCAAATCCGTGGCGACAAAGACATTGGTGAAGTCCACGTCTCAATCAAAGAACTCGCCAATGCTGTTGATGAATCCAACTCCACCAAGTACGCGACATACCCAGTTATGAAGCCTTCAGGAAAACAGAAAGGAGAATTGAATTTCTTTTTCAAGTTTGGTGACAAGTTCAACATTAATGTGGACTCAGCTGTGACTGCATATCCTTACCCTTCACAGAGTGCAGGTGTCACTGGATTCTACCCACCAGCAGTAGGCTATCCGCCAAATGCAGGAGGCTACCCGCCAAATGAAGGAGGCTACATGGTTCCTTCACGGCCGCCGCAGCCACCAGCAGGCTATCCACAAAGCGGATTGGGATATGTCCCTCCTGTGGTGCAACCAGCTCCACAGAATTATGGGATTGGTGGCTCTGCATTGGATGCTGCATTCCTTGGGGGACTGCTTGGTGGGTTTGTGATAGGAGAGATGGTGTCGTCTGAGTTGGTCAATTATGATGCTGCTGGGTTTCAGGATGAACATGGTGGTGGTGATTGTGTTTATTGATCTTGAATTGCCTCTTTCAACTTCTCCAGCGCTGTCTGTTTTTATTTTTCAATTCTTTAATTGTATTGGCCATGCTATATATCCTGTTCTTCTGCGAATGTTGCTTGAGAATCTGGTTTCACCTTTGTTTGGTTGCTTATAGGAAGGAGGGAAAGGAAAAAAAATGAGGGAAATGACATTTCCCTTCATTTCTCACCAAATTGGTGAGAAATAAAACTCACTCTATTTCTCTCTATTTCCCTTCTTTTCTCTCCTTTTCCATTCATTTCCATTGAAACAAACAATAGAAAAGAAATCAAATTTCATATCTTTTCCCTTCATTTCCAAGGAAACAAACAAGGGAGGTCCTTTGAACAGTGGCAAAACTTGTGTAGGGGCAAAGCGGACGTCCCCATCTTTGTCCAAATTTCTCATAAATAACAAACAGCAAAACATATGACAGTCCATAAGTTTAGTATAATCTCTCTCGGTTTTTACTCTTTCTAAATTAGTTGTTTTACTTTTTAGATTTTAACACCGTTAGTTAAACCTAACAGAAAGTATAAAAAGACTAACTTGCCCTCAATAAAATATTTAAAACATCATATTTTTTTGCTTTTTATTCCTTTCTTTTCCTTCTTTTTATAGTTTTTTTTCTTCTCCTCTCTCCCTCTTTTTTTTCTCTCTCTCTCACACCGATTTCCTCTTCCCTCCTCTATTACCGGTTTGTTGCCACTACCTCCACCCCTCACCTCAGTTCACTGTTGCATGTCCACCACCGATGTCACAACCCACCATAAGCATGCAGCTAGGGCTTGGGCACTAGACCGGGCTACAAGTGATTTTTTCAGCGGCCTGGTCAACTAACTTTTTTTTTAAATATATATATAAATATATAGGTTGAGCCAGGTCAAGCCTATTTTTTACAAACTCAAGCCCTCCCCAACCTTTATGGCTAAAAAATCAAACTCAGGCCCTGATATTAACAAAGTCGGATTTGGGTCAGCCCACGGGTTGAGCCTATTTGCCCAGTCCTACACGCAGTTGTCCTTAAGAAATATCCAACAACTAATAGATTTCCAAACACTAATTAAAATGTTCAAATTTTGGTTATTTAAATAGTCAGATCCTTATACTTATAATCATTTATAACCATAAGCACTTATTAAAGTATATGATGTTTTAGATATTTTTTTAGGGCAAGTGAGAAGTTTGACTAGCAGTGTTAAAGTTTAAGGAGTAGAATGAATAATTTAAAAAGATAAGGGACTGAAAAGATATTATACCAAACTTCACGGACTGCCATAGAGTTTGCCCAACAACAAACAAACGAATCACCTCCCCACCACTCTCTCAGTCTCTCTCTTCTTATTCTACGATATTTTCTGTCTCTCTCTAGTTAAAGTACAAATTCCTCCCCCATCACCACCACGGTAACTGAGTACTCTTTAAGGACAAGACCGTCATTTACCACCTCCTCTCCCATCCTCATCTGTCTCTCCATTTGTCTTCACCTTTCCATTCTATAGAGGTTCTTCAATCTCCAGCAATGGCCACTATTTCTGCCTATTCGTCTCCTCCATGGCCCGCTCCCAACTCTAACCCTATGGACAATCAATCGCACGACTCTCTCTCTTCTCTCATGCCTCAAGATTCGTCTTCCTCTTCTCCTGCTGCTGCAAACCCTAGCCCTAATTACCACACTCCTCTCTCCTCTCCTCCGCCGCAGCAGTCGTCGTCTCCGCCGTCTCAGGTGTCCCTCTTGCACCTCTCTTTTAACCAGGACTTTGGATGCTTCGCTACCGGTACTGACCACGGCTTCCGGATCTACAATTGCTATCCCTTCCGTGAGATCTTCCGCCGCGACTTCGACCGCGGTGGCGTTGGGATTGGCGTTGTCGAGATGTTGTTTCGTTGCAACATCCTGGCGCTAGTCGGCGGTGGTCCCGATCCTCAGTATCCGCCAAACAAAGTTATGATCTGGGACGATCATCAGAGCCGGTGCATCGGGGAGCTGTCGTTTAGGTCGGAGGTCCGATCCGTGAAGCTAAGGCGAGACAGGATCATTGTTGTCCTAGAGCAGAAGATTTTTGTTTATAATTTCGCGGATTTGAAGCTGTTGCATCAAATTGAAACGATTGTGAATCCGAAAGGGCTCTGTGCGGTTTCGCATGGTGCGGGGTCGTTGGTGTTGGTTTGTCCTGGTTTGCAGAAAGGGCAGGTGAGAGTAGAGAATTACGCTTCGAAGAGGACTAAGTTCATAATGGCTCATGATTCCAGGATTGCGTGTTTCGCTCTCACTCAGGACGGCCAATTGCTAGCTACTGCCAGTACGAAGGGAACTTTGGTTCGGATTTTCAACACTGCCGATGGTACCCTTCTCCAAGAGGTATATAATATACGCCTTCTCCAGTTGATATTTATTCTTTGCTGAATTATTTTGTATAGATCGTGCTTGCAATTCGAATTAGTCAATTTATATTGTCTAGTTACTACATGCTACTTGTGATTTTCTGATTGTACTAGCATTGAGATTAAATGTTTGCATATGCTGTTGAAACTGGAAACTTTCGTTTGCTTTTATATTATGAAGCTTTTGTTTTTTATTTGCATTTGTTGCTCAATGTATAAGAATTATGTATGAAGTGTAGATGCAACAGTTCAGTTAATCCCCTCGTGTGTTCACTGGGGGGTCTTCTTTGTGGTTTCACTTATCGTTGAATGTTCAGCAGGCTTGATTGTCAAAAATATTGAATGTTATAATGCAGGTGAGAAGAGGTGCTGACAGAGCAGAGATTTATAGCTTGGCATTCTCCCCAACTGCCCAGTGGCTAGCAGTTTCGAGCGACAAGGGTACTGTGCATGTTTTCAGTCTTAAGATTAATCCAGGATCCCCAGGAACAGAGAGATCGCACAGCTCAGTGGATCCTAATTATGGTGCTACATCACCTGGCTCATCTCTTTCTTTTTTCAAAGGTAAATGGCCGCCTGTTTTTGGAAAAGAAAATTCAGTACGAGCATTTACACCCTACACCTAATGATTTCCACTCACAGGAGTTCTACCGAAATATTTCAGCTCAGAATGGTCTGTGGCTCAGTTTCGCTTGGTTGAGGGTTCTCAGTACATTGTTGCTTTTGGACATCAAAAGAACACTGTGGTAATTCTTGATTTTGATGGAAGGTAAGAAATTGAGTTGTGGAAGGGCAGAGATTTTTTTTTTCATAATGATGTTATCCTTTGTATATTTGCTTACTGCTAATTCTTTGTGTGGTTATAGTAGTGGATTATACTAGTTGCAATTTGTGCTAGTTACTACTTACTAGTCCAATCAATTGAAATTGTTTGTTCGGCCAACTTTAGAAGAAAAATGTAGAATTTTTTTTGAAGATTTTGAAATGGCTGCTTGATGGATGAAGTCAAAAAACAAAACTAGAAAGTACTTTTTTTTTCTTTGATCCTGCTTCGGAAGATATGGAATACAAGCCTTTTGTATTTGGCCCTACGCTCATCTTTGTAATTAACATGTTCAATTATGTACGGTTGTGAGATACAAATTGTTGCGTGATTGCAGCTTCTATCGATGTGAGTTTGACCCCGTGAATGGTGGAGAGATGGTTCAGCTGGAGTATCATAACTTCTTGAAGCCAGAAGCAGCCTTCTGATACCACGTTAGTTATTTTGATTTCTTTCTGCTATATGTGTGTATTCCTTTCGTTTTTTCCTTTTTTCTAATGTTCCTTCTTAATTCACCTGTCCTAGATGTCGTGGTGATTACACTGTGTTGTAACTATGTAACTACAGAATTGTAAATTATGTTGGAGTCCCAAGAAAAAGTAAAAAAAGAATGAGATTGGCATCTTTGGTTGTCCTGCCCGTATTTGTCTTTTACTTTTTTTTTCCCAGAATGTAATTGTATTTTGCTTACGATGACAAACTTTGTTATATTAAATCAATCGCAACTGTGAAGTTTTAGTGTTCTTGTATACCTCTGGTCTGCAAGGGCCTTAGTTAATCGGGAGGTAGACGTGAAATACTTGGTAGATCTGTTTCTGTTCTGGGTGACTAAATGATCCCGCACGTATGTCTTGCGGTTCTACTTGTCAATTGCTTCAATCAATAGCCCACCATTTTGCGGACCAAACTTGATAAACTTTGAAATAAAAGGCAAGTTTCGGGAATCAAGTGAACGTTGGAGATCCAAGTTTTTGAGGGGCCAGGGGGTTTAATTTTTGTTTCCTCTCGAATAAAAACGATCAAGCCGTATGTACACGGACTGAGTTAGACTAACCCCGCACATAAATGACAACACACGGCGGGATTCAAATTTTGCTGGGCCACTTTGTTTGTTTTTGTGAAATGCAGTGCATATTTATTAAGCTGTGTTGGGATAGTGTGGGAAGCCTTATTTCCAAGATTTCCTACAGAACGAGACCTCGTTTCCCTCTCAACTCAACTCAACTCAACTCAACTACACATCCAGAATCTTACAATGACAGCCGGTTTCTTAAAGGAATCATCCACCTCTTTTGACAGCATTTCGTCCCTTGAATGGGTTGTAGAGTGCACAAGTAGACTTTCACCGCTGCCTTTAACCATTTTTTTTTGCCGAAAAGAAAGGGAGTCGGGGGCGACCAATAGCTTTAACATTTTTTGCCGACTCCACCATTTCACTGTTCTTCTTCCTTCTTCGAGCATATCCCCCCGAAAACCAGAATTATTGACCACAATTGGGCAGAATTATTCACACAGGGTATAGGTTTTCGCAGCCTTCACTCACACACTATCATCAACTATCATATTCAAAATTTCACTTCTTCACATGAGTTTCTGAGCCGCTATGGCAGTAAAAAAACATAAGATACAAATCTCAAGACGATACCCCCATTTTTATACTGACCATGATACACCGGGAACTGCGGTTTGACTGCACCATATCTGAGCTCCTTCTGTCTGGCAACATTAATTTATTAGTAAAACCTTTTTTCACAATTTTGGGTCCATCAACCATACGATCTGGAAAACATACTTACATGTGATCCCACTAAGGATGACATCATGGCATACCTGATTTTACACTTCCGGAATGAATTATAATTATTGAACTAATCTTTGAGGATCTTGCTAATCCTTATAACTAATTCCATGTCATATAAAGTTGGAATGTAAAGTAGATTTCAATGATCATGATCTGAAAAAGCAAAAATATTCTTGTTCACATAAGGTGATTTAGTATTCATACCAAGACTGGTCAGCCAAACATTAAAAATCAGGTACTTGGGTGGATTATCCATGGTGAGCGTGGAAATTTAAGAATAACGTTCTTACATTTCAGGAAACACCAATGTAAAAACATGAAAAGTTCATAAATCAATTAAGATTGGTGGTCCTAAAATCACAGAAGATCAAGACCTAGTCAATATTCTTACACAGCAAGATAGCGAGAAACCTGCTGCAGGTTTTACACATTTGCTACGAATAAATAAATTATAATATAAACAGGGGCGGCAAAAATCAACAATTGGCACATACATTCAGCATCTTCCACACTCATTTTTCCTAAAGACTCCACTTGTAGTCCATAATATAAATTTGAACCAAAGGGTCTCTCTCTATTCCTTGCATCCACTTGCACTTCTTCAAAAAACTACCTATCACAAGCTAGCTAGTTGTAGCCTAGTCTGTTGCACAAAATGCCTCTTAAGCTGTATGGAGCTGCAATGTCCACCTGTACCGCCAGTGTTATGACTTGTCTCCATGAGAAACATGTTGATTTCAGCTTATTCCTGTTAATCTTTTTGCTGGTGAACACAAGCACCCTCCTTTCCTGGCCAAGAATGTATGTATATATCAACTTCAATTCATATTCTAACTTTTGTGAAGTCAAAGACATGATTTTTATGTTCTTGTTCATTTCATTTGCAGCCATTTGGTCAAATTCCTGTGCTTGAAGATGGTGATCTTACATTATTTGGTAAGTCTTTTTCGTATATTGGCAATTTGTTCTGCAGTGTGGATTAATTCAATTAATGGTTCTAACAACGTGATTGTATGTGTTACTAGAGTCTAGAGCAATCACAGCATACATAGCTGAGAAGTTCAAGGAAACTGGCACTGATCTGCTGAGGCACCAAGACCTAAAAGAAGCTGCAATGGTAAAGGTATGGGCGCAGGTTGAATCCCACCAATTCCACCCAGCAATATCAGCAATTGTTTTCCAATACGTTGTAGCTCCACTTAAGGGCACTTCACCTGATCAGCAAATCATAGACACCAACCTGGAGAAGCTGGGGCAAGTACTTGACGTATATGAAGCTAAGCTGACTAAGAGCAAGTACCTTGCTGGAGATTTCTACAGCATGTCTGATCTTCTCCACCTTCCTTACACTTTCTATCTGATGAAAACACCTGCTGCTTCTGTTGTCAATGAACGTCCTCATGTTAAGGCCTGGTGGGAAGACATTTCTTCTAGGCCTGCTTTCAAGAAAGTGGCTGAGGGCATGAGTTTTGGTGGCAATTGACTGACCACTAAGAGTAAAGTTTTTTGCTGTTTTGTTTTCTTAATTTGTAGTTTGTGGTGGTTTGAGTTGAGTTTTGTCAACTTTGATTATCTTATTTTGAAAATTAGGAACAATTTAACAAAAATGTTGAGAGTTCTTCTCTTCTGTTAACCACCCTCAGTTTATTTTTCTTAAAATAAAGTATATTTCATCAACAATTTACTGGATAAAAATTCCAATTAACATACTAATCATGCCAAAAAAAACAAATTAACTAATAATGAATGGCACCTTTCCGACAAAAAAAGTCTTAAACGTCCAGAACGGGAACGTTTTGAGGGAGCCACGACCCAGCCCGAGATTGAAATCCGACAGGTTTGGTTGGACCCCTAACACACGTGGCTGCGAAATGGCAATAATGATCAAACCACGCTAAAAGATTTGAACATAGTTCCTTGGCCCAATCTCTGACACTGTCCCTGCCTTCTTCTGCTCCTCTCACACAAAAACCATTGTATCGCAATGGGCAAAAAAACATAGTGGTAATGAAGCGGTACATCAATAAAATTTTACAATATTTATTTTATATGGTATACTTTTGCTATTTATATACGTGCTATTCAATTTTTATCTGCACGCGTATCACTTTTTACATATACGCATATATATTTTCATCTGTACGGACAGACTATTTTATTTGGATGTTATTGATATATTGTTTATATATTTTTTTGTTTATATATTATTTGAATGTTGTTATATATTACTGATATCTTGTTTACTTGTTGTATATATGTGTTTTATATGTTCAAAAAATAAATAATTTTTTTTGAATTTTTATATGTTGTTGATTTGTTGTTAGTACCTTGTTTATATGTTGTTTTCAATGTATAAATAACATACAAATAATTTTAAAATAAATGCGAAAAAATGAATAGATTTTAATTAAATTTTAAAAAATAAGAAACAATATATAAATAAGTTTTAAACAAGAAATAATATGTAAACAAGTTTTAAACAAGAAACAACATATAAAATCCATAAAAACAAATTTTAAATAAGAAAAAATATATCAATAACATATAAATAAATTTTAAATAAATTATAAACAAGTTTTCAACAAGTATTAAAAGGATACCATAAAAATATAATTTATGAAACAAAAAATGAAATTTATAAAACTTCTCACCGTAACGAGGGTAATTTTTAAATTTCTGTCAAAATAAAATAAATAGGCCCAATGGATCCATAATATACTAATGTGAGTGTCGTGAATACGTAAACAACCCAAAAACATATACATGTGGCCTTAATTCATCAATTATGGATTCACGCGGCCCACTTTTAATATTTTAAACAGAAAATTCAAAAGTTCAAGTGTATGGATCCAACTTTGTAAAATACAGATTTACGTTTGTTTAGAACTTGTTTAGAATTTGTTTAGAATCTATTCATTCTATATTTGTTTAAAACTTGTTTAAAGGTTGTTTAAGACTTGTTTAGATTTGGTTAATGTTTAAATACACAATTAATATATATCTTTAACATATTTTATAACATGTTAGCTTGTTTAAAACGTGTTTAAAAATTATTTAGAATTTATTTAGTATCTGTTCATTGTATATTTGTTTATAATTTGTTTAGATTTTATTAATATTTAAATATACGATTAATATATATCTTCAATATATTTTATAACATGTTAGCTTATTTAAAACTTGTTTAGTATTTGTTTATTGTATATTACAATATAAAATTAACAACACAAATCAACAGCAAACCAACAAAAAATCAACAGAACGCCGTGAATTTAAAAAGACGGAACTATGTATAACAAAACTCACACCATCAATCAGTAATTGTGAGAAAGTGTATTAGTAATAAACATAATATGTCTGTGTGAAAGAAATATTTCAAACTAATGTAGGTAAACCGTGTAATTTTCTCTATCGCAAAAGGACCCACCATTTCTTATTTTCATTCCTTCTTTCCCTCTTTTATTATTTTCAGTTTCACCATAGCGTCCTTCTTCAATCAAATGGTACCACAACGTCTAATTTTTCTTGTGTTTAGATAACAAGCAATAGTCGTTGCCATACACTTATGCATGCTCTCATACTGAAAAATAAAATCTTTTGATATTCGCCTTGGTTTGATGAAGAACGAAGAAGAAATGAAGACAAGCAAAGCTTTTAATCTTCACAACACTAGACTCTCTTGTTCTCCCACTAAAATTAGGATGAACAGATGAAGAAGAAGAATTAAAGAACAAAGTAAGTGACGAACGATTTTGAAAAAGAACAAAGAAGAGGTTTAAAAAAAATGAGAGAAGTTGCATAAATGAAGAAGTGATAGCAGCTTTAGGATTTTAGGGATTTTAAGGATTTTGATTTTGTAGATTTTAGGAATTTTGGCTTTGGATTTTGCATAAATCAACAAAAGGCTCCTAAATTTCTTATGTGGACTTAAACATGACCAAACTGAACTTAAATCGGCGAACCGGACGGGTCAACCCCTTGAAATTTGGAATTGTAAAGCGTACAGTAAAAAATTGTTCACCGGCTAGTTCTGGTTCAGGGGTTTCCAAATCCGTTGAACCACTGGTTTCGAACCGTTTGGAACCGTTAACCGTCGGTTCAACCCTTACAAATCAATAGTTTTAATCAAAATCAACGGTTAACCTCTTAAACTAGTGGTTTTAACCCTCTTAAACCAGCGATTTTAACCAAAACCAAATGTTCAATCTTTCTAAACCAACGGTTTTAACAATTAAAAAAATTGGTTTGAACCAGACCAAATCGGTTAAAATTAAAACCGAAACCGGAACAGCCCAGAACCAGTTTGGTTTCAATTCAGTGGTTTCGGGAACCGGAACGACTGGCTCGTGAACCGTGGCCACCTCTATTTGGACCTACACATTCTATTTAATATTTGAGCAAAATCTACTGCGGTCCCTGATGTTTGACCATATCTCTCGTGCGGTCTCTACTTTTTCAAAACCCTTCGTTCCGATCTCTCACTCTGAAACTCCGTTTGTCTTTTTAACAGAAAACACAAAAGGATGAAATTACCCTTTATTTTAAAATCAATTTCTTCAACAAAAAAAAAACCCACTCAAACCTTATTTCTCTCTCTTCCTAAAAAAGTCACACAAACACCAATCCCACCTGCTCCTCATCACCGTCCCTCCAACCACCGTCGCATCTCTCACTTTCCTCTCTCTCTCTCTCTCTCTCTCTCTCTCTCATTTCCTTCTCTCTTTCGTTTCATGAAAAAATGGATCTTAGGAGTTGTCGTGATTTAATTGGGTTTGTGTTTGAATAAATCAAAGAACGCAATTGAAATGAAGTGAAAACAAAGATAAATTGTAGGACTTGAAGCCATAAAACAAACAGGGATTCAAACAGACTCAATTTACAAAACATCATCAAATCTGGCTTAAAACTACCTAAACCTCATCTCATTCAACATCCAATAAGCCTTACCAGTCCTTAAACTCTTGCAAAATCCATGAACAATCAAAACCGCAACAACTGACCCATTAATCATAGAACCACTCTTTTTAACCAAATACAACAAATTCAAAATCTTCACCAATTCAACATTTCTACAAACCTCCAAATGAACATACCAAACCCAATAGTAGTAAAACCAACACTCTTTCACACATTTCATAAAAACATCTTTATTGCATTCACAAAATACCCTTCAGAACTCAGTCCCGCCAATAACGAGTTACACAACTCCTAAACCACAAAAAAAATTCAACAAGTAAATTCACCAACAGCTGCAGTAATAGGTCTTGCACTTGATGAAGACAACTAAAAAAAAGGAGAAAAAATTGAAGTGGGGCATCGGTCTTAAGTGAATGGAGAAAGAGGTGGTGTCGAGGTTGATACAGTACCATTGTACGGGTTTGTGTTTGAGGGTGGAGTGTGGCGGACAGATCGTGAGTGAATGGAGAAACTAAAGAGATGGTTTTGGGTGTTTGGTTGGTGGGAAAGTTAGAGAACGATGGGTTGGCTTGATGTCGGTGGATGAATGACCGGTCTTGGTGTTGGAACTGACGGGATTGTTTGCTCTGGCGGCAGAATGGCTCACAGTGGTCATGGGCTTTTCGAATTTGACGGAGTTGAGCAATGTAGCTACGGGTTTCACGGTGGTGGTGGTGGATCTGGAGTGTGACGAAGTGTGAGAGGAGAGTGACGACTGTGGTGGTGGTGGTGGCTCTAGGTTGTGGTGTTGAGAAGGGAGAGACTTATGGTGGTGGTGCAGAGGAAGAGAGAGATAGATAGAGCAAGTGGTGATGGGAGATGAAGAAATAATGGGTGGATTCGAGTTGGGTGTTTATGGTTGGATTAAATTTTTGGTTTTGGTGGTGGTGGGTTTTGGATTCATAAAAGAAGAAAGAAAAAAGAAGGAATGAGTGTGTTTGGTTGACTGTTTAGAGTTGGGTTAAAATGTTGGTTTTGGTTTTGATTTTAGAATGTAGATTAAAATTGCCTTTGGGTTAAGAAGGTCATTAAATGTTTAAAATTAGTAGGTCTCATGTGTCATGTCAAATTTTCTGATGTGACACATTAAATTTGATTGACGGTGATGGAACGAAAGACCGAAACGAAGGATTTTGCCTTTAATTTTTATTTAATTTCATACGTGAATCTATGCTAATGAACTGGAGTAAGAAAATATGTCACATTAGCTCCTATTAGTCATTCAATATGTCAAATCTTCGTCTGTTATACTCTGTCATAACAGAAGGCCAAAATCGACCAATTCCGAAAATGTTAAGGAATAAATTGATCCAAAAAATAGAATGAGGTCGTATCAGCTGGTGGGCCTAAACGTTAGGGTCATTTTTGAACCTTACCCCTTAGGACTCTTTAGGATTGATCTAACATTGAAGGAAGGGTCATTTGCTATCATAAGGACTAAACTGAAAATGAAAAATTTATACGTTGCTGTCGAACAAAATATAAAGTAAGTTGAGGGATTTGATTGAAACCCCTAACGGAGGGAAGAAGACTTGCGTTTGGGACCTCAAGCATATGCTTCCTCCAGATTCACATTAGTAGTATTAAATGCTGCCACTTGCTACCTTTATTTTATGGTACATAGTTATTTTTTTAACCCGTAAGAGTAGTTTAATAGAAAGGGTGTGTGACTTTTGTTCACATGGTGCGAGTTCGAGTGAGAGTGACGATAATTTTGTGTTGTGTATTATTGCCGACCTATGTCGTGCACTAGAATAAGGAATCCCCCTGGAAGTTTGTCTCACTGTGGTGCTACAATGACCTCGCTAGTGCACAGACTCAAACCCGCTGCCGGTATCAGCTATGACTCTCAGAAACATTCCATAGCGGGGATGTAATGTCTGCATGGTAACACCCAACAGATGTATGCTACTACTGATCACCCATGACTTCTCTTTTTTCTGGCAAAATTTTTTTTTTGAACAATTCATAAATTGCTTCAAAAAAAAACGAAAAATTTATAAATTGCTCTTACCTGCCACCTTTATTTTATGGTACAATTTATAGCGTATGCTTCCTCGAGATCACATTAGTTGCCAAAAAAAAAGATCAATTTGTATTACAAAATTAGGCATGATCTATACGGAGCATATACTTTAACAAATTAGGTATAAACAACAATGAAATTTATACATTTAATTATCAAAACGGAAGTTTAAATGCATATCAAGTGCAAATAAGAAATCCACCACTGGTAAACTTGACATTTTTTATAATGGTAAGACTGTAGGTGTACATAGCTTTTATTATTTAAATATATTGCTAATTTAAAAATGTTTTATTTTTTCTATATTTTATTATATGATTTGCTAATTTTACTACCTTCATGTATATTTTTGTAAATTTCACTCAATCAACTATTAATAAACATAACTCTTACACCGTTTAACTTGAGTGGCTTATACATTCTAGGAGATGGTTTGATGAAAAAAAGTATTGTTTTAGTATCTTTTATTCGGATTCAAAATACACTCGTCTTTTCAATTGATCTCGAATACCTCTGTGTTAATATACTAACGTCATCTCTTAGTGAGTGTCATTGTAAGTCTTCTACCGATGACGAAAAATAATCACCTATATAATCACATTTAATAAAAATACGCCTCCCTAACAAAAAAAACTTGAGTGACTCATAAAGGTGAGTACATAAAATATTAATATTTATTTTAAGTAAATGTCATGTAAACTATATGCTAGATCATTCTGGAAGGACCCAGATTATAAATTTTGTATCTTCAATTTTTTGCCATAATAATTATTCAATATAGGGACAAAAGCGTGAGGTCAAAAGACCCAACCAATTCAAAAATTGTGGAAAAGAGGGTGGAGCATCCAAAAAAAAACCCATCATTTTCGACACGTGTTCACCAACCAATTTGCCCGTGTTTCTCCCATAGGAGTTGAAGGCACTGCCATTCTCCTATATAGTTGCACTTCACAACTAGTAGTTTATTAAACTATCCATCCGTCTTCTACTTCATCTTCATTGAATCTTCTTCTTCCTCCTCTGATTGCACAATCCAGTAGACATGGCAGCCTTGAAAGTCCATGGATTTCCCATGTCAACAGCTACCCAGAGGGTTTTGTCTGTAGCTTATGAGAAAGGTCTTGATTTTGAGTTTGTTAATGTTAATTTGGGTGCTGGAGAACACAAGAATGAGCCTTTTCTCTCCATTAACGTAAGTAGTGTTGACTTTCTTGTCTTTATAAAGATCTTCCATAATCATGCTTGTTTTCCTACTTCTGCTGACTATAGTTGATCATGTAATACATGTCCAGTAACAAAATGATCATACTTTTTCAATGGACTAGTTCTGTTGTGATCTGATTAAATGAACTGAAAAAATATTTGTGTCAATGCTTGATGCTGCCCTTTGGTCAAGTTCCAGGCTTCCAACATGGAGATCTGACAATTTTTGGTAAATTTCTACTTCCACAACTTTTAGTCATTTCTATGATTGAACCTTCTCTGTTAGGTGCTTATGATATGGTTTTGAATTGGTAAATGCAGAATCAAGGGCAATCACTAGATACTTATCTGAAGAATTTGCTGACAAGGGAACCCAGTTGCTCTCTGCCCACAAAGCATCTGTCTTGGTATGGACCGAGGTGGAGGGTCCAATTTGACCCAGTTGCATCAAAGCTGACATGGGAGCTTGTTTTCAAGCCAGTTTTTGGGATGACCATAGTCGAATCTGTGGTTAAGGAGAATGTGGAGAAGCTGGAGAAGGTCCTTGATGTCTACGAGACACGGTTGGCTCAAAACAAGTATTTGGCAGGTGACGAGTTCGGCTTGGCTGATTTGCACCACCAACCCACAGTGCAGTTGTTGACGGACACCATACAAGGCCACATTTGATGGTCGTCCTCATGTTGCCAAATGGGCTGCTGCTATTCTTTCAAGGCCTGCTTGGGCTAAGGTGCTCGCGTTGCAGAAACAGTGAAGGCGATTGCTTTCATGTGTGAGCTCAGTTGTCTTCAAATAATGGTCCGTAGTAGTGTGTGAGCACTGGATGCCTGTCTTTAGAGTGTTGTTTTCTTGAGAGAAGGCTGAGATGCTTTTCTGCTATGAAATAAACTTCTGTCTCCGTGGAGTTTTTGTGGAACTTTTAACATAATGATGAGATTAGTGGTATGATTCTGAGAAAAATAAGGTTTGACCATAATGTACATGCTGGCTACTCCTATCAAGACAACAGTAATTGTGAATTTAACAAATTCATCCACCTAGTTACGCGATGGAAAATGAAAATGCTGAACTCTTACAAACCAAACGAGTAAGAACTTACCAAACGGTCATCTTTAAGACTTGTGCCTAGAAAGCTTATGCTCATTAGAGAATGAGTTCACCAAATCCTGCCCGTTGATGCTTGAAAGCCAAATCAATGAACCAAAGCAAGTTGAGGCAGCATGCTAAGCCCTGCTACAGAGCGTTTTAGCTGGCTGTGATCCTCTGCGAAGTGCAATATGTGTAGTTGGCATTATACTTACATATTCAGTAGCCAATTTTCGTTTCAGTGGTGGTCTTAGCGTCATATCATAACACAGAGTTGGATAGATAAGAGTACAAAGAACTCCTGCAACAACTTGACATAAGCAGCAAAACAGAGAAACAAAAGTTTCAGGTCCATTTCTTTGCTACAACAAGCCATCCTCAACTCGCTGATTACCGTTTCTTCTGAAACACTAAGCAAACTTAGAGACTTACATATGATCCATCTGCTTTCAGCCTTGAAGCATAAAAAAGGGGTAATAATATCACTCTGTAATGCATTCAGTATCGCCCACAATTAGGTCCTATTTGTTGCCCACTTCTGAAGTTGTCATCATGATCACATTAGCTATAATCCTTTAAATAAGAAAACTCACTGCAACCAGTGGGAATACTCTTCTAACGCGCAATTAAAGATAGCCGACTTACTGTGTTTATGTATGATGATTACATTCATAGATTTCTGAATCTATGGAACTGCACCCTGATTCCTTCTTAATTCCTATCTCTGTCATTAATTCCCGCACTTTTGCAACATCATTCCATCTACCCATCTCTGCATACAAATTGGACAAGAGAACATAGTAGGCACCGTTCTGTGGCTCCAAATCCACAAGCTTCCTGGCCACAAATTTGCTCAATTCCAAGTTACCACGAGCCCTGCAACCAGCCAATAAAGATCCCCATATAGATTTTGTAGGCTCAAAAGGCATCTGTTTCGTGCACTTCAAAGCCTCATCAAGAAATTCAGAACGAACTAGAAGGTCAATCATGCATGCATAATGCTTGACATTAGGTGAGAATCCATATTTTCCAATAATTAATGAGCCGAATATTTGTTTTCCAACATTAACCAAGCCCGAGTGGCTGCAGGCACTGAGCACATTAACTATCGTTATCTCATCCATCCGAA
>CAODLS010975883.1:0-17162 GCA_948243855.1 Flueggea neowawraea | reverse complement strand
CTGCATATCATTCATTCAGTATTGCCACAATTACAAAGTCTAATTCTTTAGTAATAAAATTCTGTTTCAGTTCAGTTTGATATTTGAGGTGGCCGGTCATCCACTGATGTCTGTTATTTGTTCAACTCTGCCATGCGATATCAGTTCCTGGTCTGAGTTTTAGATTATTGGCTTGTCGTCTAGGTGAGTAAAATGACAGCTTCAGACACACGAGCTGTGTCTCCTAACTTATTTGTTTTTGTTGGTGTTTGGTCTATTTCTGAAAATGGAATAATTAATGGTTGGCTAATTAATAATCCAGATTATGTGATTATTATTTTATAAGATTTTTGTTTCTGAGATTTAAAATATTTATATATGGTTTATAAATATTTTTTGTAAAATAATTTTTATCTTGCGTGTACGTCTAATATATATATATGTATATATATATATATATATATGAGACACATGTGCTATGTAAGGTGAAACGTAGTCTTTGGTACCATTGATTAGTCAAGGCCCAATTACCAGGATTTATGGTAGCCATGTGTTTAGCCAGACGCATGTACTCTATTTCTGATTAGTGGCGGAGCCCACTTATTTATACATTCTGTCTGTTTCTGATCTCATATCTATTTCTGATATTTTATATATGTCTTCGTCTGTTGTTGCATGCTGTCTACTTTGGGTGCGAACATTTTTTAAAAAGAATTTTGGAATCTATATTCTATATTAGTGTGTATACATATGTATACACTTATATCTGCATGTGATAGTTTTGAAATGTTTTCAAAACAGTTTTTGTGAGGCCTGAAGCTGATTTGGAGTGTCTTTTCCTCACTAGGATTCTTACCCATTTTTTCTGTTTCTTGTCTATATTTCTATATCTACTTCTTAGGTTCACTTTTGACATTCGACAATCGTTCAACATCTTGGACTTATAGAAACATTCCATTTAATAGTGAGTGACCTCTTGTTTGTGGCTCGTTTTGTTTATGTTAGAGCTCCACATCGAGTTGTTGTTGGGTTATCAGGTCTTGTTTTGACTTTTGGATTTACACTTGCATTTGTTATATTACGATTTATTTTGTATAACTTATATTACATATATTTATAAGTTTTCAGTATTTAATGTTTAACCTTATAAATGGTTTAATAATGTTTATTTTAAATGAATTGGGTAGAGTGTGTGATCTTCGAGGCTTGTACGAGATGAGTCGGGCTCCCATAAACGGTTCACCTTGTATGCCAGTCACGGCCCAACTTTGGGTCGTAACATACACGATCGTCGAAAGACATGGTCAACAACAAAAATAATTATTGAATTTGGTTCATTTTCCATTGTATAACTTTAAACCATCTTTTGATGTTATTACTGAAAAAATGTACCACAGTAGCACTTCGTAAATAGACGATCGATTGCTTAAAAAATATATAGATGACCAATTAATAAGATCGACTAATTTAAGCAACATTTGATTAATAACAAAAAAGGATTAAAGTTCATTAACTATATATATGATTAGTTCATCAAATATAACAAGGTTCACAATTTCACAAGCAAAAGCAAATCACAATTCCTTCTTGTTTTGTGTTATAAGATGGAAGGCAAATCAAGCACAACCTACATGAGAACAAACAATATCAAATATTAGGGTGTGACACTTGATTATAAATCAACGCTACTTGACATAAGAAAACAAATAATTACAAATAACATAGACCAGTCTCACAATAAGCAAAAAGACATAAGATTTTTACATGAAAAATCTTAATATGGGGAAAAACCAGAAGATTATAGTAACGGTACAAAAATCTCCACTAATATATAGTAATTAAGTTGATAAAACACCTCTAGATAAAATTAGAGATATATTCAATTATCAAAAAATCATCTTAGATTAATAAATCTTCAAAAAAAATATTACTAAAAGGTGACAATTAGCCCAAATTTGGATAAGATGACTTTGTAGATCTTTTTGGTTTTAAGACCTCAAAATAAAAATTTAATAGTTGAATGTAAGAAGAACAAGTGCAAAAACAACATATACTAAAAATTTAGCAATGACTAAAGGTGGTTTGATCATTAGTCGGAGACAACTAATAATTTTTGTTGAGGAGTTACGAGTTTATCTGATGCAAAAATTAACTATAATATTAAAGAATCATGAATTCATTTTTTAATGGCAGTAAATAAATGACTTATAGAAAAACTAATAACCTGTTAAGTTGAGAAGCTAAATTTGCCTTTTTCTCTCTTCTACGCTCTTCTTTCTCTCCAAATCTCTTATTTTTCAGAACCAAAATGATTTTATCTTCAACCTCCCTTAAGCGGCACACGTAATTTGGACTAAAGAACTTGTTAAGTCGTAAAAAAAACATCAAATGAAACAATGAAGGAAGAGAAATTCACCTATATATATGCTAAGTTCAACAGGCTCTCCCTCCATATAGAAGAAGAATACGCAAATAAAATAAAATTCAACTTCTATTAACTTTTGGTCCTCAATTTTGCACTTTCCCTTAAACACATTTAAGAAATTAATACCACATTCATCGAGAAAATATATTGTGCTTCATTTTCCACCATCCATTCAAACTAAATTAATTTTTTGTTTTAAAATTTTTAATTGGTCTTAAGCAATTTGCAGACATACCAAGCTTACACAATTAAATGAGCTTATTCAACTTCATCTGACGTTGTGTGAAATAATTATTTGCTCAATTATTGTCTTTTTCAGAATTCATACATCTTTTGCCACTCATGCATTATCCGGTTCATTTCCAATTCCAACTCCATACCCGACTCCAGACCCACCAGACCCTGAACCAACACCCACACCATAACCCCTTCCTCCTGACCCGACACCGTATCCAACTCCCTCTCCAAAACCGCCATTCCCACCCGATCCCGAACCGTATCCAACTCCAACCCCAGAACCGCCATTCCCACCCGACCCTGAACTGTATCCAACCCCTGTCCCAGAACCGCCTTTTCCTACACCATAACCGACTCCTTCTCCATAACCGCCTGATCCGACGCCGTATCCGACTCCTATGCCAGAGCCACCGTTCCCACCATGACCTACACCGTACCCAACTCCATAAGTTGGGTGGACTTGATTGTCGTCTGTATGGGCTTGTTTGTCGTTCAAATTGGTTCCCACAAGGACCCTGCCTGCAAACCCTAGTGGTGAACAAAGCAAGACCGCTAGGAAGAAGAAGGAACAGTAGTTGAGCTTGTCCATTGTGGTTGGGTTGTTTAAAGAGTTGGCTTAAGTTGTTTGCTGGTGAATGGAGGGTTGGGTTTATATAGAAGAGATCTCCATTGATGTTGCATGGTGAAAGCGAGAGAGAAAATTGGCGGAGGCAAATTACAGAGGCAAAATTGGTTTCTCCTGAGAATCCGGAAACATATGAAGGTTGTGTTGGTTGGTTGCTTCTTGTGTCTGAGACATCTAATAATTTTTTACGTTCATCAACTCATCACTTTGGAGATTATCGGTCCATTACGTCTTTGTTTTTAGGGCAGTTTCTTTGGTACAGTATTAGTTGACATCTGTACTTATATACTAATACTCACTAATACCCGAAACCCTAATACTCACAAAACAACTCTTCACCATATTGGTATTCGAGTCAATTCAACGCGGTCGTTGGATTTGATTCCCGGCTAGAGTAAAATGACTTATAAAAAAGTCATTTTTTAATTTAAAATTAGCGATAATAATGAATTTTCATTTCATTGAATGTGGTTGATTGAAGATAAATTTCATTTATTAAAGGTGTGTTATCACTATAAGAAAAATAATTTTTAATGGCACTTATAAATGATCTAATGATCTGTTTAGTGGCACTTATAAGAGCCACGATCTTTTTTAATGACTAGTTACAAAAACGTATTTAGGCGTTGGTGTCGTTACTTATAATGGCTCTTATTTTGAAAAAGCGTCATTATTGTTGTAATGACGCCTTTTTAAGAAGTGTTGCTGGCCCTTTATGACCTTTTTAAAAAGCGTCACTAATCATCCGTGACACTTTTTTAAATGTTACTCCTTACTAAATGTGAGAAATTGAATAGCTATTTTAATTGATTGATATTGTTTTATAAAATTTTGTAGTAATTTATAATTTCAAGGTGTTTTAATTTTAATAACTAAATACTAATAATATTGTCTTTTTTAATGTCATTAATTTTTTCTTATTTCATGCATATTATTCTCTTTTTCCTTAATGAATTGCAGCTTGATGCTGATTTGAACTATATATATTTGAATTCTTGGATAGATAGCTTTCTGGGTAACATGACTGGATAGTCAATATTCTCTTTTACCAAGATCCTCTCCTCATGATGTAATTAAAATCTTACAGTTGAAATGGCTTAAAAGATTATAACTCTGATCTGTGTACATTTGCCCATTTTTCTTGATCACTCTTTTTATTTTTGGTTTTTGCAGTTAGGTCTCAATAGAACTGCAATGTCCTTTTACTAGGTTATAAATAAATGATAATGCATTCTTGCGAATAGTGAAGAA
Source organism: Flueggea neowawraea (assembly GCA_948243855.1). Lineage (NCBI taxonomy): Eukaryota > Viridiplantae > Streptophyta > Magnoliopsida > Malpighiales > Phyllanthaceae > Flueggea > Flueggea neowawraea. The sequence goes on along the minus strand of CAODLS010975883.1, from coordinate 12,645 downwards.
TCTAACCTGATTAACTGATTTAGTTATATTCAGTTTATGGACAAATGTATGTGGTCAACATGTGTTGTAAGAATTAGATCATAGGCCATGTTTTAGAGGCCTAAATTGCTATGTTATTCTTTTCGACAATTTCAGATCGGATGTGTCTTGTAATGCTTTTTGTCTCCAACAGAAAGTTGTCTGCCAAACCTAACTCCCTCACGAACTAAATTTGAAACAAACAATTGTATTATTGTTCTTGCCATGTTTGTGTTGATCTTATACAATTAACAAACACACACAAAGAGAAGAGACCTGAGCATATTATTGAAGTTTATTTGAACATTTTTATTAAGAAAAACAAGCTTATTTTGACCAAGCAATGTTATTCAACACCAAGGACCCCATTTGCTCAAGGGTCGGCCATGTCATCTACCTCATATTGAGGTAAAGCTGACCCAAAGAACCAACCGACTTGTTACAGAATAATTCAAAGTTCAAATTGATTTATTTATCTGATTTAGTTTGCTGATTTTTAGTTCCTAAGATTTCTACTTTTGTTGGCAGATTTGATTTGATTTTTTAAACTTGACATATCAGGATTTGTAGCAGATTTTCTACCTTAGTTTGTGGGTGTGTATGCCTATAAAAAGGCTTAATTATTCCAGTTTACTAATCAATAAAAACCCAGATTTCTTTCCCATGTTTGCTGTCATGTTTTCTTCCTTCCTAAAAACCTACACGACTCATCTCGGCCACCAGTTTTGGTCAGATCTTCATCGGCTTCACTCTTTTGCAACTCATTGATTCTTAAACGCTTTGCCTTCTTCAATTGCCTTAGTTTCATCTTGTAGTGATAATAACATTGTACAGTGCAAGGACAGCCTGCGCCGGGTTGATTATAACCATAGTCAGGACCAGGACCAACAATGGGTAATTGGGGCGGAAACGCGGGTTTGGGTACAAAATGTGGCGGAAGTAAACCCGGTTTAGGGCCGTATATTGGTGTTCTGGGAACAGGGAACGGAAAACTGGAAGCTTGGCATTCTGGACCAAGGCATGGCCCGTTGACAGGAACAGGATTAAGCCAGCCAAATCCCATCCCTACACCAGCCCGCTGGGTTAATCATGTGGTTAAGGTCCTGTTTTTTCTTGTTATTTTCATGAGACTGTGTGTCATGATCAGGGACCATGTGAGCAAAACTCAAGCTAAAGCTAAGTAAGACCACCAAAACCAGGAAGGAACAGTTTTGTGGGTTCATGTTGTCAACTGTAAGTGTCGACGAGTCTGCTTTGTTGCCAGTGGCGGCTTGGCTATATATACATGGCAGGAGGAGGAGCAGAAAATGGCAGAAGCAAGGCATGAAACTGGCAGCGTTGCTGTCGGTTCTTAGAATCCGGAGTCACGGTGCTTGTGTGAGGTGGAGAATTGCGTGCTGTGCCTGAAACATCAACTCTTTCAACTGCCATTAACATGAAAGCCTTGCTTTTGTCACAATATAGCCTTAAATTCTGCCTGAGAAGGTGACTGCCTAGTTCAGTTCATGAAGAGTGATTCTATAGTAAACGGATACAATTGCAATGACAAGTATGAAACACATCTGAAACCCATATCTAAATGTGGAGCCATTCATTATAGCAGCTACAGTTATAGAGCACAAAGGTTCGATTTGGCAGAAACAAGTTCGAGCAACTGGAGCTCTACCAGCTAAAATGACGGATATTAATTAAAAACTCAACACCAACAACATAGTATGGTTGTCAAACCATTCTTTGAAATTTGAATGTTTTAAGAGCTCATTTGGTTGGTGAGGTTTGAAATGCATACATTTGATCAAATATATACATTTCAAATGTGTTAATTTTATAAATGTAGACATTTCATAAATATATCGTTTGGTTAGAGATATTTCAAACAAATATCTCATTTGAACATTACATGAACTTGTTTGTTTAGTATGTATCAAATGCAAACAATTCAAAAAATTATTTAATAAAACAACCAACTTACCCTTATATATATTTTAATATATTATTTGTAAATATTGTTAAAAAAAGGGCAAAATTCATGGCGGTCCTCGAGGTTTGGTATATTGTTCAACCCGTTCCGGTCCCTTTGTCTTAACTCAGTGAATTTTACTTGACAGAAAAGACGAAAAAACAAATTTACCCTTGAATTAAAAATATATTTCTTCATTTTAAACTAAACCGAATCAAACCAAACCAATCTAAACACCTCAAACCTAATCCTCTCTCGAACCCGAAACCCACCCATTCCTAACAAAGAACCAAAAAATAAATGCCTAAACCAAAACCAAAAACCAAAAACTTTACCAAACCCTCTCTCATGAATGCCAAAACCAAAAACTTGACCCAACCCTAAACACCCAACCAAAACCCACCCATTCCTTCTTCATCTCCTCTCTCTCTCTCTCTCTCTCTCTCTCTCCTCACTTCCTCTCTCTTTCTTTCTCTTTCTCCATCATTGCTCTCTCTCTCTCTCTCCATTTCTCTCTCAAACTCGCGTCTCCCACCAGTCTGTCCCCCAACTCCCCTTCTCGCAAATCAGTGACTTCAAACCCTAAACCTTAGAAATCAAGATCCAATCTTATGCTCTCTTCCCATCATGTTTCTCTTTCCATGAATCGAACCTCCTCCATCGAAGCGTTCCTGCTACTCCAAGTGCTCTTCTTTCACCCATTTTTAATCAATATTGGTTTTTATGAGATGTTAAAAGGAAAAGATTGTTTTTTCTTTCCCTACTTTGTAATTGCCTTATCTTTTTTATCTTCCTCTGCAACCAAACAAAACATCACTTTAATGTATGAATTTTCTTTCCTTTTTTTCGTGCTTTCTTTGCACAAAGTTCTTGTTTTGGAACCCATTCTTTATCAATTTTGATTTTGAACTGTGAGTTTTCAATGTTGCAAATAAAGCATGAAATCTTCTTTCGTGTCTTCTCAAACCAAGTTTTTGGTCTTGAATCCATTCTTAATCAATATTGGTTTGAAACAGAGTGTCCTCAATGTTTTAGTAAAGCATAAAGTTTTTCTTTCTTGCTCTCCTCACCAAGTTTTTGGCTTGGAATCTGCTATTGTTCAATTTTGGTTTAAAACAAAATGCTCTCTGTGTTCCTAATAACGAGTACAAATTGACAGATTAACATAAATGTTGCTTTAATTATTTTGATTAATTTATTTGGTGCAGTCAAATTAATCAGCAGAGAAGTTACAGAGGCAAACAAATAAAGCATATCTGGAAACAGAACACTGATCAGAATTGAGAAATGGTGGTGGAAAAGAAAGAGTATTTGATGGCGGCGGCGTTTGGGTTGTGAGAAGTGACTGGGTTTTATGTTTCAAGTTGAAATGCAAGAGGCCTCTATTGAATTTGTTGTGAATTGACGAGGAACTCTGTTTTAATTTGTTGTGAATTGCGATTTTTGTTTTTGAATTGATGAACTCTGTTTTAATTTGTGTGTTTGATCTTCTGGGCTTGGACTATGAGAAAGACAGATATGTTTGAGTTTTCTAGCTTTGATTTTGACGATGGTGGCGATGGGAAGTGAGACGACGAATTGGTTTTGTTCAATCTTGATGCTAAACATTTTATTCTTAATTTTTTGTCTGGGCTCAGCTGTTGTTTTGATGAAACGGTGGTGGTGGAAAGACAAAAAAAGGATTGGAGAGAGATGAGAGACGAGAGAGATCTGATTGATGAGAGGGTTTTCTGCGTTGGAGGAGAAGGGAGTTTTAATTTTGGGTTGATTTTTCGTTTTGAGAGTGGAGGAAAATGGTGGTGGTGGTGGTAAAATGATGAATAGAATGGTGGTGCTGATTTTTAATGGGTGGTGGTGACTAGGTGTGTAGAGGTGGAGGAGGAAGAAGAGTAATGGAGGAAGGAGAGAGAGGTAGAAGAGAATTGAGCAGAGAAGGAAGGAGGTCAATTTTGTCATCAAATTTTAAAAATTAGTAGGTCCTATGGCCGATTATGTTTGACTAACGGTGATAAACAGAGGGACCAGAGCGGCTATTTCCAAATTAACAGGGACCGGGTTGAACAATATACCAAATCTCGAGAACCGCTATGGATTTCGCCCTTAAAATAAATGAACCTTTTTTTTAACTTACTCTCATTTTTAGAAAACGAGTCCTTATTGAAAGACCATCTAAAACATGGTATTTCAAATCTCACAAAAATGAAAAATTTGGAACACGTGGAATTTCACCAAATATGTACATTGTGTGCCAATTTTGACGAACCAAACAGTAGATTTATCCAAATGTGCACATTTGGTCAAATAACACATTTCGAATCTATCAAACCAAACGAGCTCTAAGACTTCTATATCCACCTCTCCAATACAATTGTTGCAAACTGTAAAAAAGAAAATAGAGCCATAGTTCATTTTGTTGTAACAAAAAACATTCACAGTCACAAAAACAGAGTTTAAGCACAATATCAAGGTCATTTCTTCTTTATTCCAGGAAATTAGGTAATTAGCATTCACTATGACCCCTGATCAGTATTATTTCTTCAAATAAACAAATTATTAGCACATATGAAAATCAAAAATTCGAAGTGCGAAAAAACAGCGGAGAGCTTTTTTTGTGACTGATCTTTTGAAAATATTAGTGTTTTGAAACATAAGCATAATGTTTGTTTTCTAAACATTCTCACCATCGCCTGCTTCTGCTTCTATAAACTTCAAACCTTCGGCCAACATTCGATCTCTGTTTTGAGCTTGTCTTTCTACAGCAACCATATACAAGCCTACACAAACAAAGACAAAAACTATCAGGAGGAGAACAATATACCAAAGCTGCTCATAGTGCAAACAGGGGAAAAAAAGTAAAAAATCAAAAGTTGAAGGTCACTTGAACATACTGATTGCACTCCCAATGGCACATGCCCAGAGAATCCTCATGGACCATTTATCTCCTATTACTCCTCGGCCTCCCATGCTTATCTGGGAAATTCAAACAAAAAAAAACTGCTTACCACATGAGCATTCTACAGTTTATAAATTTGGGAATTATAATTAAAAAAAAAGAATAAAATGCTCATATACTAAAGGTCCTAAAATAAGGTAACCAACCTTGAGAATACATGGAACCTATAGGCGACAGATAGGAAATAATGGCTACAAGAATTGGACTCCCAAAACGATCACAACTTACACTAAGAAATTCCCTGACTCTAGCATAGAATGTACGTATCCCAAGATAGCAATCAATACATCATAATAAATTCGTTTTTAGAAAGCAAAATTTACTCAAAATGTTGATCTCTAAAAATTTTGTGAGTAAAAGTAATCAACGCATCTAAAGAAGAATGTATCATTCTTTAACTTGATATCCCAAATTCAATATCCAACAAAACAGAGGGACGGTGGAAGGAAATATGAAAGACCATTGTCGATATGTCTGACAGCTGAAGACTGAGTACCGGTCTTTAAATCATTTATCATTGCTATATCATGTAACTTAAGCCATCATCGTCAACATGGCACAACTTTATAATTTCAAGAACATTATCATGCTTCAGATTTACAGAAAATCGGCACTTCCCACCTGCCGCATCCAAATATACTACATAATAGCTTCAACAATAAAATCAACAATCTCCCCATTCATTTTGTTTACAAGAAAAAATTTCGACATCAACATGGTCAACGTGCAAATCATACAGAATAGATAGATACTGTCACCCACTCATTTTACGCCAAGAACCAATCACAAGCAAGAACCCAGATGTCAAGCACAACCAAATTTACAATATGCAGAAAATCGCAAACACTTAAGCTCAAATTTAAGATAAGAACTCTTTTAACGTCACATTCTACACTAATTTGGATTAATTCCAATCCAAGATCCATTAAAATCAATAACTGAGTTTAGAACAGAACCTGCTACTACTAAAAAAACCCGAAAAATCTGAAGTAAGAGCTGCTAAAGTAAAAATAACACGAATTTGTAGAAAAACCAATCTTTAATTATCAAACTTCAGAGCAGTTCTTGGTACATAAAATCAAGAAATGCAAAAAAAGAGATTATTACCTGCAAAGCTGTGACTTTTTTGGACTTGCAATGGATTTAGTAAATGGCTAAATTGAAGCTCAGTGCGGAGGCAGCGGCCTTGGAGGGTTTGGGGTTTAAGGATTTCGGGGCTGTTTTGCGCTTAAACGGTGGCAGATTGAGCAAACAAGAAACAGTGACGTGTCACAGGGAGAGGCGAAGGGGTTAATTTTCTAAGTAGTCTCTCAAGATTGCGGAAATGTTAGGTGTGGTCCCTATACTCTAACTTTGTCTCAAATTGTCCCTCAACTAACGGTTTTTGTTCCCAATGGTCACAGTAGCCCTTTTTTTAAAAAAATCTGATGTCGGAATGCTTTATAGGACACCAAGTAAATTAAAACTTGTATAAATCAAGATGCCATATCAACCTCTAAATCAACAAAAACCAAACTCTAATTACAACGACAGATTTATATAGGGACAAGCAGTTGAATTTGTTCTATTTTATATTTAAATCCTTTTAATTTTAAAATTAGTTAAGTTAATCTCTATAAATTTTATTTCATTAGTTGAATTAAATAAAATTCAATTTAAAATCACAATTAGGAACACCAAATTTAACAAAATTCAATCACTTTGTGTTAATACTAACCAATTTTAAATTGATTTATGTCTAAAATCTATTATTTTAAGTAATTCGGAATCAAAATTTTATCGGACATTTATCATCAACACTTGTTTAATACAAATCCTAGCTCCGTCAGTGACTCTAAACCTACCAAAACTAAACTTCTAAATTTTCATGAAGTTTTTTAGCCTTTTGTTCCAACAAAAATACAAAACTTAAATAGAAACGTTTTCAACCAATATTTTTTTAAATTATACTAGTTGTATTATTGATTATTTTCATTTAAAGACTACTTTTTTTTGTACATGATCACATATTAAAAACTTTATTTGTCTCAAATTATTATAATAACGATAATAATAATAATAGTATAGATAGCTAAATACATAAATTTTAGCATGAATACTTTTGTCATTAATTAAAATAGTTATTCAAGTTGCAATATTAACTAAATAGATAAAATCATGCACTTTAATATAATAATCCTCTAATATTCTATTAATATAAGATAATCCTTGACCTATTAATGGTTTTGACCTTAAGGGTATGTTTGGTAGAAGGTGAAAAGGGGGTAAAAGTTACGCCAGTAAACATTACTGAAGGAATCACATACCGGTTAACTAATAAACAATATAATAAACAGGTTCGACTTACTAATCTCGATTCCAGCGGAAGCTAGCAATGGAGCAGGACCAGATTTATGTTGGTCTTGCGAGCAAATCACGGTTGAAATGTCAACGGGGATGCCAACTGTTTCGCAGTCTAGATGTCACACGTGATCTGTGCAGGACTTGGGACAAGAGACCGATACCTCTCTTTCTCCTGGTTGAGAGCTTTCTCTCTCTTTGTGTGTGTGTTGGTGTGAATTAATGAGAGGAAGGAGCAAAGCTCCTTATATAAGTCTCAAATGGGCTAACAGGCCTAATGAGCCCATTTCATTCCTAACACAATTGGTCTCGATTCATCGTCCCGGTTCACACATTGACTAACCAAGTTTGTTTCTTCTCAATTGGGCTTTCCAATTGGTCTCGGTCCACGGTCTCGATTCACAACTCGACCAACCGAGTTCGGTTCACCGGTCATGGGCGGATCGCATTTTCTAACATCTCCCACTCGCACATGACAAAACCATAACTCATCATGGATCATGATAGAACTAATACCAATCATGATTAAGATATCGTGTCATATAGGCAAATAGATCGCGCGACCAACATACGATGAGAGCGTAATTGCTATACACCTGTTAGGGTTATATAACAGCTCATATCTCAATCCTGCCAGAATGTGTCTCTTGAAGACCAGCTCCATTCTGCCAAAGTGTATGCAACAGCAGCACAAACTGCTGGAAACATATGCATTCTCCTAGTTCGTAACCACACAATCGCTGCTTTCGAACTACTCGATCTCACGAAAGCTTTACTCATAGTTCACACATCATGTGTCACGCTAAATGATAGTGGACTAAGAAAACTTTTGAGACTAGTGCAAATGCGTCTAGAAAAAAACTTCCCTTCTTACACCAGATAATCCACATAGCTAAGTTTATTTCCCAGCTTGACACGTTTGGTCGAATCAATCATGACCATTAACGGAAAGTTAGAGTAGACAAACTTAGCTACATGTTTTGAATGTGTTAATGGTTCTAAGGGTAGGTAGTATCAAGAACCACATGTTCACGACAGGGTCTCACACTAGGAAAAGTGAGATCGTTTCTCAATCTTTTCCATCCCTATGTTTGTGTATATAACACATATGGTATGATCATATGTTGTGGTGTTCTTTCCTTCCATTGGAGGAGCGCATGTTTATACAACATTATAAACACCACACATAAACTTCGATTACGATGCATTTCGCCATCTAACCTTAATCCACACTTGATGGGATTACTTCCGATTTTAAGACATAATATGCTAAAAGTCTCTCAATTTTAGCATATGATCACTTAATGATCGGCATAGGAATTCATCCTATGGCGTATGACTCTTTACATACGACTTTTTCTTGCCATTTTACAATGAACTCATGACTGTAAAATACAAGATGACCTATTGATTATGAATGTACTCAAGATCTCTCTCTATGTTCAAAACCAGCCTTATCTTAGTTCTTCCCAAAAAAAAACTAGGAAAACTAAGGTAAACACCCGTGTGAGTGGGTTACTTCTCTGTCCAACATGCTTTCACACGTAACGCTACAACAAATGTCAACTCTCAACACGTGCGGTCATATATTGCCCATAATGATCTTATTAAAGATCATGTTTTAAAGGATTACACACTTTGTGTGCCATACGGGTCTTAAGGAACTTATTCCTTATATGCTTTTATTAACGGATCTTACAATCTCGTCTCGCATGGACTTATATTTCAAGTTCACTTCTTCAAGTGAAACTTGTACTCAAATTTACTTGACCTTGTGCAACCAAGTCCTTTACTAAATGATACTTGATCTCGATTCGCTTAGACTTATAATGGATCTTATTAATCCTTAAGCAATCGGGGTCGACTGTCATTAAGATCGTTGTAGGTTCTTTAGGTAGTTAGTCCTAAGTGGATCATTTCACTTAATAGCCAATCTTCTTATTGCACTGCAAATTACAAAGTTATAGTCTCAGCTTCTTTTGCCACACTTATATGTGTTCTTCACTATTACGTAGAGTGACCTTTCAGTCAGGTAAGAACACATAACCAAACCTGGATGTTCCTATACTCCATATCATTACGTGGAGTTGCAACTGTGTCTTATTTTATCACAAGCCATCACGATAACGCAGTGCCTTGTAGTGCCTCTAAATCATTCAAGTATCTCGCTCACTGCTTTCCAACATCCTCTTTATGTGTTGCATTAATGTTTGCTAGCTAACTTGAAAACTTAGCAAACTCTAGGCATTTCACACACCTGGACATTTAATACAAGACATAATCTTGTAATCAACACATGTACTCTATATTACAAATGACATTCGCATGACATTTGTTTGAAGAACGTTCCTTACACATTCTTCTTTTCATATAGTTCATGGACACACGCCTTTGCTAAGAGACTTGCTCTTAGTCACAAGATATCTATAGGTTATGCATTTCTGCAACTTAAATCATTCAAGTATTTTGTTGATCCATCTCACTTCAAGAGGAACAACAATCCACTGAAACGATCTCTTAGAGCTCGATTCCAAGGTCAACCCATATCATATATCTCAAAGTTGGACCACGACCAATCATTGGTGTCATTCAAGTACGCTATACCGTTCTAGATACAAGTGTGATATCCACACAATTTAGAATGCCAAGATTCACCTTGAAACACATGGTATTATCATAACTTATACGAATATACCATTCTCTCAAAAAATGTATAAGTTCATACCTTGGATAATGAAATCATTGGTTCAAACCCCATAGATTTCATTTTCAAATTCTCTATTGAGAATTGGACGATGAAACTATTAGGTTAAACTTTATAGGTTTCTACTCCAGATTCTCTATTGAGAAAATGAGTCTCTACATCCGTTGATGTAGGTCGAGATATAAACTAGCCCAAATGCCAAAATCTATTCAATATAGGTAAATCTTTCAACAAGGTGGACTAACCAATATTGTTGTGTAAATCTCCTTTATGGAATTATCGATGTCTTACTCAATTTATCGTTTATGTATCAACTTATCTCCAATGGGTCTTAACCATTTGGGTAGATTAACCAGTACTCAACATTGTTCAATCTCTTAAATGTCATATATACTTCCATTGCTATTTTCACTGGGATGAGTGAACCGCTAATATACTCATAGGTTCATATTTGACTTGTGAGGTTACTAAAAGGATCACGATCGAATCATTTATCCAAAAAATATTGTCATGAGACTTTATAAAAAAAGAATCACAATCGATTCATTTATCGAAGAAATGTCATCGTGAGGCTTCATCCCTTTTAGTTTTATGCATTTAAAAAAAAAATGCTCCCACTGGGTTCAAGTTCTCTACTTCTACTGGAAAACAAGAATCTTGATGCCCTGTGGGTTCAAGCTCCCTATAAGAACTCCCACTAGAATCAAGATTTTCTACTCCTACTAGAAGTAAGGATCTTGCTACCACTAAAGTCAGGATCAGGAACATCCGCACAAGTTTGAGGTAAATGATATAAAAATTGAATCGCTCCAAGACTTATTAATGTATTACTTTCAGAGAAAAAGATTACAATTGTTTGGATTGATCTCTTGAGATTTTAAAACCCAAGCATACATTACCCAAGTCGATGCATCCCTTTCGGAGAAAGAGAAAACAATCGGTTGGATTGATCTATTGAGATTTTAAAACCGAAGGCTATAATTCACATCACATTACCTAACTTTATTTCTTATCATTTTGTCTCACTCTCCTCAAGAATTCTCCCACTTGGATAGAGTGATCTTAAGGGTCCTAATTCCTGAATCTCAGAGTAATAAAAGATTTCACTTTTCTAATCCCAGTTAAGAAATCTATTCCCAAGAAATGCGACTTCTTATAATTCGTTACTATGCCAATTTCTCATTATCCCACGACGATTGTATCATTTTGACACAGTAAGGTATCTAAAACCTCACGCCTCTTAGTCTTTCCAACTAAGGTATAGTGTATATTGGCGATATATCTCTTGGTTCCAAGTGGTTTAGGTCATACACTCGAACAATCCACAACCTATGAGATATATAAGTAACAAACTTAAAGGTCTAGAAATAAACAATTAATGTTCATTTCTCTTTCATCACATAAAGTTTTGGACTCATCATTTAGATGTCTCAACCTTAGTCGATCTACAAAGCTTTATCCATTTCCCATCTTGATTTTTAAGAAGTAAGAACAATTAAGTAGCACAAACTAACTGGACCATTATTACTTATGAAAAAATCAAATGGATATGACTGTATCTTCCACAATCATATATACGAATGTGATGAAGTAGTAGGCATTAGCCTTGCCCTCTTATTTTTTTGACGTCAAACATCAAAAAATGGATTAATAGCAATGGGAATTTAGCTCAAAGTACCTTTTAAAACGATTTCTTTTCTAGTATTCTCTCTTTCCAATGCTCGTAATTAGACAACTTGAACTTATACAATTGCATAATACTCCCACTTGAGCTAATCAACATAGTAGATTTTGGTTGAGTTGCGTGCATTAACTTCACCTAATCCCTTATGACCACGTGAAGTAGCAAGAAATGGAAACTAGATCATTCAATAGTTAGGTTATATAACTTAACTAAAAAACTATTTTTAATGCCAAGGTAGTATTCCACTCAACCAAGATCTAACAAATACCATAATTGTTAGAACATAAATTGAAGGCAAACTTCAATATGATCATGACATAATCTTTTGCAAGAAAAGGTTTGGCTTTTGTACAAGACTAACTTGCACACACCAACACCTTAAACTCCCACTTTTAAGTTGTTCCTTGCATACTCAAGTTGTTTTCACTAGAACTAGTTGATGTCTAATGAATTCATGTTAAAACTTCATTTTAAGGATCCTAAAAGTTGAATTAATTGTCTAATAATGACGAAATTCAATAGAGAACATCGAACAAGGTAACTCTTCTCACTTGCGTGAGTTTGAGCAACATAACCTCAAAGGTGCATTATCTTACATATAGTGTGCCTTTAGTATTTAACATTTCACTTACAAAATGTCAGCATTGTTCATGTTCAAGGTTTTCCTTATAATTCTGTCTAGTCTCCACTTCTTGAGAACTTAAGGTTCTTAACTTTTTTCTTTACCCTTGTATTGGAATTTCTCCAATAGAATAAGATGTTATAGAATTCCTCTCGATCTCATACTTGAGATAAATATGTATTAGGTGCAACTTGATTTGCTCCTAACATCTAGGCAAGAAGTAGATAACATCTTTGAACCTTGTCCTTGATCAAACTATGATCAGATCACTAGCTCTCTAATCATGTAAGACTTACACCTCTACTCGCATGATTAGGTTTTATAATAAGTATCAGTCGATGGTCAAAGACCACGAGCTTAGTTA
>CAODLS010975675.1:0-15414 GCA_948243855.1 Flueggea neowawraea | reverse complement strand
TCTAAGTCCTAATAAGAGATTTAAGCTACCATGATTAAGGAAAACAAAATAAAACAATAAATGTTGAGATAAAACATAGTAACCAAACACAAATGTGAAGAATTAAAGGAAGGGTTGATGTAGAGAAGCATCTTTAAGTCTCATTCAATAGATTCTAAACTTTCAAACTCTCCCTTTTGTTCTTGCACAAAACCTTAGATTGATCTATCTAAAATTTGAAATGACAAAGAGAATGATTCTATGAGTCACCAAGAATACCTAAAAGATCAAGTTTAAGGAGTATTTATAGCCCTTTAAATGAGCTCAAAACTCTACAAATTTTGTCTCAAAAATGCCCTTAAAGATGCCTTTGGTCCCCACACTTTTGGAGTCTTCTATCACATGATTTTTTCTTCACTGCCGCGCGTCATGGCTGTGACACCTTTCTGCCCAAAATAGTGCTCCATTTTTCCTTTGTCACGGTCGTGACAGCATGCCACGGCCGTGAAAAATTAGTGTCACGGTCGTGACATTTTTCTAGACGGTTTTCTTCACTCAATTAGCTTGTCACGACCATGACACTCCCTCACTATGGCTGTGACACTCCTTCCCTTCAACAATTCTTCATTTTTCTTCAAGCTTTCATGGGATTGGTTGTGGCATTTCCCTTTTACATCTCTTTTGCACATTTTTCCAATCATTTACTTCAATTTATCTCATCCTACAAACATCACAAACTTTATAAGAATTTCATCACAAAAGAATGATTTATAGGATGAAATAGATGCATTCTTGCTTGAATTAATATGTAAATTTAGTATACATCACATTCCATAATACATATCAACTAGATTGCAGTTATCATCCAATGGATAACCACCTTTAAAAATATTCTTATAACATCTAACTTCCCAAGGCCGCTAAAATTGTTTGCAAACATAGATCGCACCATATAAGTAGGCTTGGCGTATCTTCTGTCACAACCTTTCAACATCTTTGCAGTAGGATTCTCAACATATGGAACAATCTCCATAAAAGGGCTAACAAATTCAAGCCAACATGGATCATCCATTCCAGCACCATCAGCTTGAACATCTCCCTTTTAACATATGCAACGCGGTTAGGACAACATTATCCTTTGCACTATCAACGTAAACAACCTTAGACTCCCTCAGTAACATCATCTCCTAAATATTTAATCGACACAAAAAGGTAGACAACCTCTTCTCTAGCATCATTTAAAAAACGATCAGCATCAAAATCATAACCAAACAAATTCGTATTATTGTACTCATTCTGTTGCTCAAGACCACTTCCAGCCTAAGCTAAACAAGAGAAATAAAAAAATATCAATAAAAAAAAAAAATACAAAATAGTAGCACAGACTTTAATTTGAATTGTTTACTGCAACACGAATGTCGGCAATATCTTGAAAAAACTAGATTAGGCTTCTTTGAAGCAACATCTGTTATAGTACCTGGTTTTCCTGCATAACGTCAATAGATTTGAGCATATCAAATAAGTGTGTACATAATGTGGAAAAACTTGTACAACATACATGAGTATTCTTGTTAACATTAAAAAGAATAGAATGTGCACAATCTGAAACAAACAAGCTTACCCCTGTTGATTTCAACAAACCAATCTTTAAGCGAATCTCATCAAGAGCATTGCCAAATCCAACAAGTGCTAGGCTAGTAAGATCACAATGATTTTGCAATTCTTTGGCAATGAATGCCTTGAATTTCTTGCGGCCAACAACTATTTTGGAAACTTGTTTAGCGAAAATACATAATCTAACACCAAAATTGGTGTCATTCTCAAAATCTTCAGTGAATGATTTTGATTTCCCTTGCAAATGGTGGTGAAGCTATTTCAAATTGAGAACATTGAGTTCCTCATTCATTGGAACCAAATTATTCACCTTCAACTGCCCATCAACAAGAATAGCTATTAATAAAATAGTAAATAAGACGACAATGAACATGAAATAAAGAAGAAAAAGAAAAATACATTGGGATAATCAAATATAACCTTACTGAGAGCACTAAACTTGGGGTGTTCAGTGGCCCCCCAATTCAAAATCATTAGAATCTTGCTTGATGTTTTGGTTATGAATTGACCATTGATTTGGGAGCAAGACTCATAAAGCCACACTTGAAATGTGACAGAAGAACTGTCCAATCTGTAATGGAAAGTAAGTTCGGTGTCCTTTTGAAGCCTCTTTCCTTCAACTTACTTTGAATAGAAGTTTTCAAAGCATCGAACACAACCCTGCTTTAAGGGAACTCTTCATACAACCAAGAATCTACAATGTAAAAATCATCCTTAGATAAAGTAGTCTCCACCCGAGTAGTATTCTCATACTTGTGAACAATAAACAAAATCACGAGTTTCACAACATTGTCATCCGTCAGCCACCTCTTATGTTTGACTGTGTCGACCAAAGATACCTTGTGGATTGTCTTATCATCCTTAAATGCATAGACAACAATCGTCCCATTCCAACTCACCAGCTTTTGAGATATCACCAACACATTTTCAAACCTTTCACAAGAATGAACTCCTCAATTTCAAACCTTAACGTCTTCCTACCAACTTAAAACCACATTACATCAGGATCATCACTTTCCACCTCTTTAAGTAACAAAAAATGGACAAGTTGAGCTTCTCCAATATCCTCATCCATATCAAGCAGATAAATAAAATATGTTTCCTTGAGCATATACGAATGTCACGTCTCCAAATGTTTCTTCAAAGACTTTGCAATATTCAACAAATAATTGAACACAACCATTGCCAAAATCGAAAAGAAAGATCCACTATTAGGACAATCCCCTAACATAGGACAAAAAACCACAACGATGAGAATTAAACACAATAAGTCAAGATAATCAATTTTACATTGTTGTAAACTTATGTAAATTGTTGTATATTTGTGTACACTATTGTACACCACATGTGAACAACAATAAAACACTAAACAAAGGCTACACAGCACACAGTAAAAAAAACAAAAAAGGCATACATAGCACACAAATGGACAAAATTGACAGAAAAATAATAGAGTGGGGAATAAAGTTTAAAAATGCACTAAAAAGTGCATACAAGTAGACAAAATAGTAGGGAAGGCACTTAAAACAAAGATAGTGTGTACATACGTGAACAGAGAAACACAACACAAACAACAAATACGATAAAATCAATCAAACAAACAATACATACGTTAAGCAATTAGAATACATTAATTGTGTTACAAACGAACAAAGAACAATGCAAAAAACAAGAACAAAATCCCTAACCTTATTAGTATTAATAGAACCAGATGACTTAATCTTCTTCTTTGTCTTTACATCAATAAAAAAGAAGAAGGTCTCTTCCCCTTTCCTTACTTGCAATAGAGTCCACATTCCTGGACTTCGAACAAGAAGTAGGTGCGACAAATTTATTCTCCATCATTAAAGCTATAATGATATGCACATCAAAAAGAAGAAAATAAAGACAAATTGAACAATCTGAACTCTAGGAAACTTTAAGACTCTAAAAAGTTGAACAATAAAAGTGAAGAGATTCAACACCTGTCAAATTAGCAACGTTGAACGAAAATAACCAAAAACAAATATAATGCAATCATAACAACAAGAGGAACGAGAAAGCTACAAAGTAGTCAAACTAAGAGAATGTGGAGGAAGAAACAATCATGAAATTAAAGAAGGATAGACTAAAAGGTGGAGAAAGTAACACAAAAAAAGATGGAAAAGTGTGGAAAAACGAAGTTATATACATGGCCCATATCGAACATTATTTTTAAAAGCATAAAAGAACTACAAATTTTCTGTTAATTTTTATGAAAGTGTCATATTTTTTTTTGCTTTAGAAAAAAATTGCAAATTCTAACCTTTTAGAAATTCTAAAACAACGAGTAACTCTAAAATACAATTTTATCATTTTCAAACCTCTTCACATAATTTAGTTCAAGGTTCATAGCTTTAGTTGGAAAATGGGTCATCCATGGTTAGTTACGGGTTAAACCCAAATTCGAATTAGATTGGGTATCCAATGGATCTAAGAGTAGTTGCGATTAGTAAGCCTAATCCTAGTGGGTTTTGGTACTTGATGTAACACCTTGGGATTGTTTTTTTTAATAAGTAATGACTGTTGGTGATAATATTTGATTACTTTCAATACTAATATGGGATATTAAGAACAAGTGAAGATTAAAAAGTCTAATGAAATTAAATAGTCGAATGAAAACAGAAGAGGAGATAAGACAAATGGGTAAGATGGTAAATACTTAAGAGGGTGTAAATGAGGGAATGTTTTAAGGATTTGTGCAGAAATCCTCTTTGAAGAAAGACAAAAGGAAAGAGGAGAGAGGATGGAGAGAAGAGAGAATAAGAAGAAGAGGCGAGAGAAACACATTTTGGTTTGCTCCGAGAGAACCGAGTGTCGTATTTCGAAACCAAAGGTACTTCTATGTCCATCTCATAGCCCTGGGCATTTTTTGATCAATGGTTGCTAGAGAGGGCAATGGAATTAGGCAAATGTGAGGAGAGAAGGTGAAACTAATTTTTTCCCGATTCATGAGACATCACAACATGTGAGGGCAAATGATTAATACTGTTCGTTTTCTCACCGAGATCTTCGCAACCGATTCCGACGTTTGATGCGCTGCCACTCGTCACCGCCATCTACCATGGGTTTTTTTTTTGTTGCCATTTTTAGCTATCCCCTTGAAGATTTCATCGTGTGGTCGATGAGTGAGGACTCCTATCGTCGAGTTATACAAGATTGCGTTGATGTTGACCATCGTAACAATCGCCAGCTGCCAAAATCGCCGCAGGCTGCGCCGTTCATTGTTGCCGGAGGTGTTTATTATCATGATTTTCTGGGGTTTTGATGCTGAATCTAATGGAAGTGGTTTCGTTGAGTGGGTACGTCGTTTCATTACCCAATTTTTATTTTCCTAATTATATGATGTAGGATTTTTGAATATGTGATGAATTTGGATGAATTGATTGTTCGATTATGCAATTAGATGCATAAATAAGACGTTTGAATGATTGGATTGAATTTTGAATTGCCATATTTGAAGAATTAAAGCTTTAATTTGATATTAAGTTCAGAATTTAGGGATTTTGGTGTTCTCATGTTCAATTGATGTAATTAGTTGTTCAATAATGCAATTGGGTATATTTTAATATGATTTGAATAATTAGGAAGGATTGTGCTATAAGTGTTTTGGTTTCAGTTGTAAAATGTAGCAAAATTGATAATATTTCGAGTCAAAGGACTAAACATGATTCTTGCATCTATGTTAAGAGACTAAAAAGTGATTATGTATGAGAATGAATATGTATGTCATAAAAGTTATTTAGGGACATAAGTCCTCTTTGTTGAACATGTGTAGATGAATTTTAAAATGTGTTTAATTGTCTATTATGAGAGTCTAGTAGTATGTTACAATCTCAATAGTCAGATGGTGTCTGTGTTATAAATGTTGTTGTGTAGTCAGATCATTCAGGCCAATGTGACTTATCATGAGTGGTCTAATATTTGGAGTCCAAATGAGTGGTTTGATTTATTGGAGGTAGGTCGTTCCAAACTCTATATATTTTCAGTATATAGGTATAATGAATTGTTCTAAAATGAACTAAAATGTTTTGAAATATCTAAACTGATTTCAAAGGTGACAACACGATGCACATGTGTTTAAGTATTTGTAAATGTTATTCAAATTGAGAAATGTTTTAGATGTGTCATCCACATACACATATGACTTGACATAAGTCGCATGGATTTTGAAAGCATTCTTATGTTAATGCTTTGGAATTATTTCACAAGTTTTAAGACATTTTTTGCTTAAATGATTTGAGTATGCATCGAAATGATTTGAAAAAAAAAATCAAAGTGAAAGTGGTTGTTTTGTGACTAAGCTTGCGAGCTCCTGGAGTTCAAAACCAATTCAGTAATACCGTTTAAAAAGATTTCGATTTGTTTTGATAAATGAAATTCTGTTGGCTATTAGGAAACCCTTGCTACTGGGATATAACTAGTAGACCAAGCTATCGGGGTGATAACCGTTGACGTCAATTATCTGTTGAAGGACTGGCTATTAGGGTATGTTGGTAGCTTCTACAAGTTGGCCACATGCACCATAGCCAAAATGTGATTCGGATTTCAGATAAATAAGCATGCACTTTTCTACTCAACGGATTCCTAATTGTTTTTTTTATAAAGGTGATTTTATTACCTTATTTTGAACTTGAGAGGTTCACAAGTATTTTGTTTCATTATTTACATTGATTGATTCTTTAATAAGTTTACACTATTGATCCATGAGAGTATTTCACCATGAGTATCACATGTTTCAACAACGAGATTCATCAGTTTATAACTCTTTTCCTCAATCACAGAATTAAAAAGTGAACATAAAAATATTTGATTTATGTGATTCATAAATATTGGATTTGATGATAACGAGTGTTTATGAGTTTTGTAACGTTTGTATCAACTTATTATATAGTACGATATTCTATTTTAAGTCAAACTTATATAGTAGTAACTTTATCTGTTTTTGATTTGGTTTTCGATATGATAAAACATTTTGATGTACGCGTTGGTTTCTGAGCCCTCCCTTATATCATTCCTAACTGAAGATTAACTCTCAAATTTTGTGGCTTTCATGTGTTGAATACGTCTTGATTCTATCGCTCGGAGTCCTCAATCGAGTTGTCATTGCCTTTTTCTCCTTTGCACTTTTATTTGGCATAGTATAGTGACACCATGACTAGTTGTGGGATTGGGATAACATATGTATATAATGTTTTTGAAGAGTTATTTTATTATTGCTTGTATTATTTTTGTTATTACTTCTACAATTATATTTGTTTTGAACTGATAACTCTAAATAGTTTGATTAATAAAATTGATAAAGGATAACGATAGGGTTCGTGCGGATCGAATCAGATCTTTTGCTTCAGTTCGCTCTATATGTCCAATCATGGTTTGGGTGGGTCGTGACACTTGAGCTGCTATTTAGGTTAGAAGAGTCCACCCCTAGTCATCATATAAAAGGGTGACTTAAACTCTAACTAGTAACCCTAATACACAACGCACAAAATTGAAAACTTCCCCTCACTAGTGTGTGCTATTGGCCTCGACTAGAAGAAGAAGAAATTCTTCTTCCTCGAACACACCATTCACTTCTTCAAGAGATCGTTTGATAACTCTTGGATTGCAGATACATATCATATTTCAAAAACGTGATTGTGGTTTGTGGTGACTAGTAACAAGAATTCTTTATATTCGATCAAGCTCTTCCATTACGTTTATCGAGGTAGGATCTCAAACTTTCTATCTTATTATTCGTTAATTGTTATTGTGATTGGATACCGACAGCTCCCTTGCTAGAGAACCGAAGAACGCAACTAGAGCTAGGCCAATTAATTTGGTCCCATCGTAAATTTGTCTTCGACCTATTTGGGGTTTCACCAATCCTACTCAAAATCTATTTGAATCATTTTTTTTTTTCTTCTTTTGATAGAGACCGAATCTATACAAATTCCAACTCAGCTGGTTAATTCAGTGAACGAGTGACATCTCCCTTGTCAACTCAACTAGGTTATTAACAGATTCGATTGGATTAAGAGTCAAGTGAGCTATGCAAGTTCTTTTAATCCAATGACAGATAATTTGCCTTTATAAACATCACAGATTCTGTTGGATTAGGATCTCAAGGACCAGAAATAAATCAGAATGTAACTCGTTCTTGATTGTGTCTTATTATTATGATTAGCTTTTAGCTCTTCTGTAACTGAGTTCTATTATTGGTGAACTGTACATCTGATATTTCTAACATGGCTAGAGAAAGCAAAAGTGCTACTAGTCTCTTCTATATGCCGCCTGTTATAGCGCAGACTGGAAAATCATCTCCGCGAGTTCCTGCAACATTTAACAGAGACCACACGTGAGATTCCATCTACCGAAATCACAAAAGATCTTTAGACTGAAAATGAAGTCTTATTAATCTCACAAGCATATTCTAGTTTTGAAGTATTTGGAAACTAGGTAGAAATTACTTTCTTGGAATTAGAACTCCCAATATTGTCAATATGGTTGCTAGCAAATTCAAAATATATATAATTGATAATTACCTGTTTGGCAGAAGGAACCTTAGGTTCACCCATTCCATTGCTTTCTTCTCAAGAAATTCAAAATCAGCTTTACCAGCCTGTCAAAAAACTGCCTTAGTTTACAATGATTATAGAAAGGAAAATGACATTGAAGCACAGTGATTTTAAACATTGATACTTCTATCTGAGCACCAATTTCTGTGTCGAAACTCTGGTAACGCTTGCGAACAAGCTCAGCCAAAGAACCATCCTGTGTTTGATGGAAAAGGAACGAAAATGTCAGTTGGAATCAGAAATTAGATTGAAACAGAATCCTCATTTAGATTTCGGGGAAAAGAAGATACAACTAAATTTCTTGAAGTGCTCACCTCAATAAGTTTTTGCACATTTCGAAGTCCACGAGCCAATGTATCCATGCCACTAATATGAGCAATGAATAAATCTTCAACATTTGTACTCTCTCTTCGTCTGAATATCATGCACATAATACGGTCATCTATACTGGCATAACAACAGTAATAATATGTCCAATAAAAGAATAGTGTCTGTCTATGCACGACAAATACTCCGAAAGATCCACAAAGAAATAAGAAACTAACAATTTTGCATCGAAATTAAATCCTCCTGGTGCTAATCCTCCCTGTATTATAAACAAAAAGGAAACAAATTAATGTAATTCCTTTTTAGTTGAAAGTTTTTATTAAACAAATCTCAAGCTAATTCACATACATTTCGAATCACACTCATCATAACCATGGTTGCCTCAGAAATATCAGCCAATAACTGATCTGTGTCCCATCCTGGTGGCAAACACATTGCATTAAGTTGTAAATCTCAGGGCCAATGCTGGAAACTCTAAATAATACTGCAGGGAAGCAAAGAATGCTGGTAGTATCCCTTACCGATCTGGGGATCACCAATGTTAGCATCAATATTACCCAGTAACCCATTGATTCTAGCAGTTTCAAGCTCATGGTGACAACTGCACAGTAAAATATTATAAAGAAGCAGAAACTGTGCACAAATGCTTATTTGCCAGACATCTATTGTCCACTCAAAAAGCAAGCATTGCATATGCGAGAGGCATAACATACCTGTGGCCAGAGAGTGTAGCGTGGTTGCATTCAATGTTGAGTTTGAATTCATCTGGGCAACAGGAAATAAAATAAAAAGAAAGATCTGAGTTACCTTCTATGAGTGCAAACAAGCTCTCAATGCTAGATTAACTCCAACATGTAATGCATAGTCAAGAAAATCTAATGTAAAACTAGATCATGGTTGATACTATGACTAGAGTCAAATGTCAAATGCTACTGATTTCAGTTTCCGCAACTGGAATTATAAAAGGCAACCCATTCTAAAAGGCAGTGTAGTTGGCGACATTTGAAAGAAAACCAGAGAAGGTCAAATAACTAAACAATTATTACCTAGAAGGCCATATTTCCTCAAGAAATTAGCTGCAGTCGCTGCATCCCAATCATATCTGACAAAATGAATGTGTCAAAAGTCGGAATGCAAGGGAAACATAAAGAACATTAACGATTAACCAACTTAGAAGCATACTGGTGCTTAGTTGGTTCTTGGGGCTTGGGCTCAATGAGAAGAGTCCCTGAAATGCAGGGAAAAAACAGTAAATTTCGTTTCAATATTTTGGCCAAAAAAAAAAAGCTCCATTAGGGGAAGAATGTAAATAATAAAGATAGTGAGAACTAGTTGATCATATCCTAAAAGGCCCATCTGATTTCAGAAATTCTATAATTCATTCACAGCTTTACTTTTTCTTTTTAGTTCATTAGTTCCTGCTACTAAAATATTCTGCCTAGATTATGAAATGTACACAAAAATATCATTAAATCCAATCTTCTTCTTATAGTCAACTGCAGCTTGACAAAACCTAGCCTGCAGATAGACGAATCATTAGAAAGGCAAGAACATTAGATGACCATGGGATAGGCAAGGGAACAAAAAACAAGATTTTGGAAAGAAAAATTAAAATAACTCAATGTTAGAAAGAAATACCAAATGATCAAGCTCCCTTTCCATATCCGTGTTCAAGAGAGTCTGGTAACCCTCACGACCACCCCAAAAGACATAATTGTCACCACCCAAGTAATGTGTGACCTATTGAAAAGTGTTAAAATGGCAGGAACTTAGTGTAAGTAATAGCAATCAAGCTGAAGTTAGATCTACAGAAATGTTCCTTCTTTCTATTTAAGTTTATGCAAGGAATTACTTACCTCCATTGCTTTCATAACCTGAGCAGCAGCATATGCAAATACTCCCACCTCAGGACTGGGAAGAAAGGACAACAAAATTAATCCTGAAATCTAAATTTCATTAATAGCATAAACATTCTATTGAGAATAATTATATGCACCTTGCAGCACCACCATGCATGTAACGAGGATGCAAAAACAACTGAGCTGTACCCCACATGGGGCGGATCTTTGTTCCCTTCTAAATCACAAGAAATTCATTGCCAAAGGAAACAAAATCAGAAGTCTGTGTAAATCAAAAGTGCAAAAGATGAACAATTAATTTGAGAATAGAAAGAAGGTTCTCTCGACAGATCTATCGAAAACATATCAAGTGTTTATAACAAACTGAAAAAAAAAAAAAGGTACAATGCTCTATTCCTACTTTATTTCAATAACATTAGCCATTAGCTCACAAGTCTACCAGTTTAATTACCTGAAGCTCTTTAGCTAGGGCCACCACTTCATCCAAATTTGCAATTGTTTCCTAGAAAAAGTATACAAGAACCATAAATAGTTGAATTGGCAGGCTAGACTTCATTAAAACAGCAGAAAAAAATATTACAACATTCTCAAAATGAAAGTTTACTGTCCTGAACACAATAATGGTAACCACTTTCAGGCCCTCAGAACTCACCTCCAAAGTTTTCCCTTCAGGAGCTATATCTCTATCGTGGAAGCACCATCTATCAACTCCAAGATTGTTTATGAACTCAAAATTTGCTCTCACTGCAATTGTATGAAAAAGAAAAGAAAAAAGAACGAAAAAAAGAATGAGTGCAATTTTGCAAAATATCACAATCTGCAGATTGTATGTAATATTTTCTTCAATCTTACTTCTCCTTTTGGCCATTGCTACTAAATTGGTACCATCTTCCCAAGGCCAAAACTTGGTGGGTGCACCAAATGGGTCGGCACCTGTTCCATGGAATGTATGCCAAAATGCAACACTGAATCTCATCCAATCCTGTGGCCATAAATAGCTGTCAGTAATAGTCATGTAGTTAAAATGCAGTATCTGACAAAAAGAAAGAACTCCACCTTCATTTTATTTCCAAGAATCTCTTCCTCTGCATTATACCATTTGAATGCAAGTGGGTTTTTACTAGATGGACCCTGAAATATTGCAATTCCTCTTAGTAGAAAGAAATACGTTTCAAGATCAACCTTCCATAAATAAGCTTTCACTCCCGCAGAACAAAACAAATCACGAGCCCATACAATTTCTTGCCACTGAACAATGGAATAGAATGGATCATAGTTGATAAATGACAAGTACAAAATGTGGATTTAACTCTTAACGGTGCATACCTCATACTTAATTTTGGGAATACCAGGGAAGAACTCTCCTTCCCAATCCCCAGAATCACTGCATTCACCGCCAAGATCAGCGGGGCATGTTGGTGGACCAGCAGCAAACTAAATCCAAAGCAAATTATCAAAATAAGAGTCAATCATATAAATTACAGTTCAATTTAAGATTAAGAAGAAATGAATATAAATGCACACCACAGCATATAGAATAAAACCCAAAAGAGCAATATCCCCATAATGCTCCTACTGAGTGAATCCAAGTCATTCAAAATAAGATTACACGCAAAATCAAATTTCAAAATCCAATCCTTAGTCTTGAATTTTGAAATCTAATGGTTTATTCCAATGCATAAACACACAAATTTTGAGACTTACCACTAATGAAGAAACTAGCTTCAAACAAAGAAAAAGCATCCATTTCTCTACACCCTTCGTCTTGCTCATCCTATTTGAAGTAACCAAAATAATTTAACTCTGCAATGCCAGAAGAAGAAAAAAAGATCGGGCATCATCAAGCACCAAAGCGTCAAATGCTTGTTAAATACAATCATAACCTATTTTCATAATCAAATCAAAATGCCATCTTTCTCTTTTAATGATATTTCTCACATGCTTAACAAGAAAAGCTTGCAACAAGAATGACTAAAAAGTAATAAACTTTTATAAGAAATAGATTACCAAGAATAGGAGACAGAAAAATAACTCAAAAAACCTTTACTAAAGAAAACCAGAGAGAAAGAGTGTGTCTGCGTTACAAAGACTCGGAGCTGTGGAGGGAAACCAGAGCATATTTCTTTTGTAACATTATATATATATATATATATATATATATATATATATATATATATATATATAAAATTAAAAACAATATCGTATAGATAAATATAGTATTTATCCTTTCTTATCTTCTAATTATATTTTACGACGTTCATTGAGTTCAGTTTTGTTTACATTTGAGCATTCAGAATTAGAGTTTGTCGACACTACAGTCTTCTAATTTACGTCACATGCATGGTTATATTTATCTACAATGATATTCCAATTTTACCTTTCAATAAACGAGATTTGCATCTGCCGCTAGTGAGTAGTCGTGGTGGCTAGAATCTACGCCTCAAAATCAAAGGTTTTTTTTTTTACAACAAAATGGGGAGCCGGGAGCTACAAGTAGTGGCATACTTCTGTTGGGTGTTACCATGCAGGCGAATGATTCCCACTATGGAATGTTCGAAGAGCCATAGCTGAACACAAGCGCTTTACTCACTGAGTCTCGTTACTGCAGCACCTCACTAGGGACTACCGGCTTACAAGGTTATCCTTCAAACTCTAATGCGTGATCTTGGGTCTGTGTCGTAGGATTGAAAATCCCTAGCACTTACCGCTCCCTCAAGAACTCGAACCCAGGACCTCGCGAACTTAAGACCACTCTTATTTCCATTAGGCCACCCTAGGGGGTAAATCAAAGGTTTTAAGATTTATGGGCTTTCGGAATTAATGCCCTCTTTTGTACTTAAAAATAGGGTAAATAAGACTAAAATGACTTTACATAAACTTCGTGCTTATTTAGTATTCTTCTAATAAAACAAATATCTCTTTCCTATTTAGTATATCCTCACTAAAATTTTGATCACCTAAAGTGTTACTTTCCTTGTTCTACTGAAATTAAAATCCTCGTAAACCTTATGGACAAAATAAAAGGAAACAAACCCTACCTACTGGTCGACCCACCTCCATTTTAATTGTCAAAAAAGAAAGGAAACAGCCCCTATCTAGGGGTGTAAACGAGCCAAACTATTCGTGAGCGCCTCGGTAAAATCTTGTTTACAACTCGGCTCGATAATAAATGAATCAAGCTTGAACAAAATTTGAAGCTCGACTTGCAAACGAGCCGAGCTTGAAAACTGGAAAGATCGGCTCGAAAAGCTATCGAACGAGACTCTTTTGTGTGTTCGTGAACAAACTTGATTGTAGGATCGTGAACAGACTCGTTTAATAAGCTCGTTAACAGGCTCGTGAACAAGCTCGATTGCAAGCTCGTGAACAAGCTTGATTGCAGGCTTGTGAACATGCTCATTTGATAAGCTCATGAACAAGCTCGATTGCAAACTCGTGAACAGGCTCGATTAAAGCACATGAACAAACTCATTTAATAAATTCTTATATTATTATATACGAATATACACTAAATAGCTCGACTTTAAGACCAGTTATATTATTATATAGGAAAATACACTAAATATTATGTGTAATGTAATCTTATTCTATTTTTAAATTATTAATATTTAACATGAATATGTATACAAAGGTATACACAATATGAAATTATTTTTTTAAATATTATTTTTTGCAATTTTGATTAATAATTTGATTCATTTTTTAGTTCATAAATATTATTTTCAAGTATTCTAAGTCTTTTTTAGAGCAAAAGAAATATGAAGTGAACCAGTTGTCTGACTGGGTAAGTTAGAAATGCTAACTTTTTGTGTACCATATAGTAATACGTAAGATATATGATATATCTATAGCATTTTTAAGCTTTGTACATATTAATTTTATGTTGTACACCTTTTATACATATAAATTTGAGGTGGTGTACACCTTTGTACACCTAAATTTCATGGTGTGTACTTTTGTACACCTAAATTTCATGTTTTGTACACCTTTTATACACCTAAGTTTCATTTTCTGTATACCTTAGTAAACCTGAACTTTAGGTGTACAAAAGGTGTACAACATAAAATTTTAGTGTACAAAGTGTACACAACTATAAATTTAAGTGTACAAAACTTATAAATGCTATAAATATGTCATATACATATATAATGTATATGATATATTTATGTGTACTGTATAATATATAATGTATATGCTATTGTTTCTTCAACATTAGTCAATTAACTATATTCACTATATAATGTTATTGTTTCTTCAACATTAGTCAATTAACTATATTCACTATATAATGTTATTGTTTCTTCAACATTAGTCAATTAACTATATTCACTATATAATACTATTATTTCCTCAACATTAGTCAATTAACTAGATTGATTATATAATGTTATTGTTTCTTCAACATTAGTCAATTAACTATATTCACTATATAATGCTATAATCAATCAACATTAGTTAAAGTGTTCAAAGGTGTTGTTGTTTCTTCAACATTAGTCAATTAACTATATTCACTATATAATGCTATTGTTTCTTCAACATTAGTCAATTAACTATATTTACTATATAATACTATAGTCAATCAACATTAATCAATTAACTATATTCACTATATATGATATATTTATAGCATTTTTAAGCTTTGTACACATTAGTTTTATGTTGTACACCTTTTGTACAAATAAATTTAAGGTTGTGTACACCTTTGTACACCTAAATTTCATGGTGTGGACTTTTGTATACCTAAATTTCATGTTATGTACACCTTTTGTATACTTAAGTTTCATTTTTTGTATACCTTAGTAAACATGAACTTTAGGTGTACAAAAGATGTACACCAGAAAATTTTGGTGTAGAGAGGTGTACAACCTTAAATTTATGTGTACAAAAGGTGTACAACATAAAAATTTGTTGTACAAAGTATACACAACCATATTCACTATATAATGTTATTGTTTCTTCAACATTAAGCTATTATTTTTTCAACATTTGTCAATTAACCATATTCACTATGTAACGCTATAGTCAATCAACATTAGTTAAAGTGTAAATAAATACCCATT
>CAODLS010975493.1:0-10884 GCA_948243855.1 Flueggea neowawraea | reverse complement strand
ATTGAATTGAGACTTGATAAGAGTTTTGTATTTGTTTCTTAATGCTTTTTCTTTTATTTTGAATAGGACAAGTGGAATTATTTAAAATATACTCATCTGAATTTTTTTTGTGGTGGTTCCTTCTCATGGTTTTCTAAGTCGTGTGATTTTTTATATTAATTAGATTTATTTTTCTTTTTTTCTTTTTTTTTTTGTTTTCAATTAACTGAGCAAAAAATGTTGTTTCCTAAAAAAGTGTTGAAAATCATTCATGAAACAGTTCCTTGTGTATGTGTAATACCCCGTCCATTCTGATGAATCTCTCTGTAACTCTCTGTTCAATTCCGACAAGGTCTCTATTGAACCCTGCTCGATTTCGATTGAACCTCGTTCAATTTTGATTCGAACTTTGAACGTTCGTGATGGTATGTGGATGTTTAGGATGTTGAATTGGTGTTTAAAGAAGTATTATGGATGGATTTTTGGTAGGTGAGGTGTTGTGGAACCTCGGGATTGGTCTGACGCAAGTTTGGAAGTGAAAAACGTCAAGTATGTAGCCTAGAGTGCTTGCAACGTATGTTGGAAACAAGTGTGACGCATGTTATCTTTATGAAACGTACGTTGTGTGCTGCAATTTCAGATCTGAGGCTTCTGGATGCATTTTTGACCCAGACAATGTATGTTGTGACCATTGCAACGTACGTTTTGACCCCAAGACGTACGTTGTGATTAAGAATAATGTACATTGCCTTTGAAAACATCAAAACGGTGCCCTTTAATCTGTGGGTGTTTAAAACACCCAAAACTCGACCCCTCTTCGTCCAAAATGTCATTTTCACTCTCTATCACTCTCAATCCCTCTCTGGATGTCTTCCATTGTTTCTCAATTACTCCTTAACATCTCTGGAGGTAAGATCAAGCTTCTAATCCATTCTTTTCATCCATTTCAAGCATTTAATTTCATAATTTCATTTTAGGCTGAATTTTTAGGGTTTCAAATTTTTGGATGATTCTGATGAAATGGATGCTTGGGGTTGTTAGATTATAATTATTTGAGTTTAGATAAACATGATTCAATCTTTAAACCAAAGGATTTGATGATATATTGCTTGGGCTAGAGTTAGATTCGGTTTTGACCAATTTGATGTTGATTTTGAGTTGTTTTTTAGAAACCAATTGTAGACTTGAGTTCATGAGGTTGAATAGGACCAATGTAGGTGATTAGATTCAATTTCTATCGGTTGAATCAGATTTAAGGACTATTTATATAATTTGTCATTTGAGGACCAAATATGATATTTGTCATTTAGATACTAGAATATAATTCTACATATGTCTGAGGATTAATTTAGATATTTTGAGAGTCTATGAGGACTAATATGTTATTTTGGGAGAATTGAGACCAAAATATTAAGTTAAAATATTTTGGGGACTAAATGGTAATTTTCTAAAGTTTGCGGACTAAACTGTAATTTTACACCGAGGTGTAATAATTGGATTATCATTTTAGATTTTGGCCCGAAATAGATTTTCGGGGTTTGTTTGAGTGTTTAGGATTTTATATGCATTTGCACACATTTTGGTACCGCCATAGTACCATGTCTGATCTGTGTATGTATTGTTTGTTGAAACCCTCTTTAGTTTATGAAGAGATCAGTCATTTACTAGTGGACCATGCTCTGGATTATTTGCTCGGTATTCAGATGAGTGTGGTAGCACTTCAGACACATAGGTTGTGTCCTCTAAATTATATGTTTTTTATGTGTCGGGAATTGACATGTAATTCAGAATAATTAAAGAATTGGAATTCCTAAAACTTGGCATACATGAAAACTGTTGTGGAAACTTGTCTTTCTTTAAAAATGTTTTTGGTTTCTGAAATAAATATTAAGTTCAATATTTATTGTGAGTTCTGCAATGAACATTTTGGCTTTTGAGAATATATTCTGGAGCGAATATTTTATTTGAAATAATTATTGTTTCTGAATACTAAATATTTTTGTAATAAATATTTTGTTCAAAAATTTGTTATCATTTTTGGAAAAATGATGTGTTCATTCAATATGCTACTTATTTGAATATTTTGAATATATATTGAAATGTTTTGGTAAAAACATTTTGTTTTGGGACATCCAGCTACGAGGTAACGTAGTCTTGATACACCGGTGTTGTATCATTTGCCTTAGTGGTTATACTTGTGCCTTTAATAGCCTATACTCACCTTAATGGCTATATCATGGTGCCTTAGTGGCTAATCTTCGCCTATGTGGCTATTGCCGAGTTCGGTCAACTTAGTGAACATGATTTTTGGTCCCTATCTGAAAATATTTTTGAAATTACCCTTTGAAATCCTTTTGGAATTTATTCTGAAAATACTTCGATATTTAACTCTGAAAATACTTTGGTATTTATTTCTGAAAATACTTCGGTATTTAACTCTGAAAATAAATTTGAAATTTATCTTTGAAATATTTTGAGTATTTATCTCTGAAAATATTTGAGTACTTTTCTTGGAAATATTTTTGAAAGTTAACGTGGATTTCAGAAAATGTTTGAATGAAAAATATTTTGGCTATTTGGATTTGGAGAATTAAATATTTTATTTAAGTTTCTTCTTTTAATCAATTTTAGTAATTGTTTGTTGTCTACTCTGTTTGCAAAAAGGGTTGCAAAATGAATTTGAATTAATCTATTTATATGTATACGAGTTTGTATATATGTGTGTGTCTGTATGTGGTAGTTTTTTTGACAATGTTTTCAAAACCCTTTGAGGAGCTTGAGCTGCTCTGTCATATTATCTGTTCACTAGGGAATCTTACCCCTTTTATTTTTCTTGTTTTGTTTTACCTCTTGTTTCAAGTGAGCTAGATTTGATTCTTCTGCGCTCAGTGAGTGCCATATTGTTTGGGTCGAGTTTCTGTTATACTAGTTGCTCCACACCGAGTTTATTTAGTATTTGATATTAATTATGTTTTAATTATATTCGAGAATATTATTTTCAAAAAACTTATCTCTATTAAATGTTTTAATATGATTAGCAAGCCGGTTAATAATAATTGGGTAGATGTTTCTGTTCTCCAAGACTTGTGTGAGATGAGTCGGACTCTCATAAACGGTTAATCTCGTATGCCGGTGGCGGCCCGACTTTGGGTCATGACAGTATGAGTTATAATTTTTTTTTCTCAAATAAATGATTCCGTGTTATTATCATTTAATTTTCTTTGTTCAAGTAAGTTGAGCTGATAAGTTTGTCTATTGTTATTGCTTCAATTCTTGTGAGTAAAAGACCATTTTATAATTGTAGGCTAATAATTTAAATAGTCTTTAAAATAAAATTATTCTTTTACAATATTTCTTTGTGATGTTTATGCTTCATTTAGTGATTGAAAAGATGTAGGCAATTAAGCTTTGTTATCCTTGAAGTTTAGATATTTATTTATCTACTGTAATTATCATTTTTCTATCAGAAAGTCTTTTTAATATAAATGATAGTTATATTTCTTAATAAAGTATTTTTTACCACAAGTTCGACAAATTTTATCATCTTTATTCAAAGAAATCATTTTCTTGGAATAAATTTTACATGTGTAACACTGTTATTCTTTTTTTTTTTGAACATTAACTAAGTTTTTGCTTCGAATGCAATTATCTCCTACAATTTTATTGAACAACATATCAATATACTGAACTTTTTACTATAACAACATATTAATATATTGTTATTCTTTTTAAATATGCCTTTCTTTTAATTTTTCTTTTATTTCTTACTACTTAGAATTAAAAATAAAAATTATGAGAAGATGTGATCTACTTACATTGACACCTTATATCTCTCGATTTACTTATAAAGAATGTTTATGGTACTATTACTTTTTCAACCCTTATCCTCTATTTTCTTAAACAACTATAATACAATCACATATTATTTGTTACATATTCACTTTTGATTTTATTTTGGTTAAGACTATAAATAGCAATTTTAGACTATAAATAGCAATTTTAGCATACATATTTACCAAAAAATTATTGTAATAATTTTTCTCTTAGATAAAGTTTTGAGCGTTGATTAATTATACTCCAGTGTAAGTTTGTTACTAGTTTTAACTTCATTTAAGCTCAAGTAACAAAAATATTGTAGTTGTGATAAATACTTGTTATGGATAAAAAAAATCAATGAAAACCATATTTCAGAACTTTTAGAAAAATGTTTTAAACTTTCTTAATATGGCTTAATTAAGATTAAAATCTTAAATCCCTTTATTTCTGCATAACAATAAATTTGAAATTTATTTAGTTTTATAAAATTACATTAGTATTTTTAAATAAGAATATTTTCAACTTTTTTATTTCACCGTATCTATACTTTTTAATATAGTAAAATTTTTTGGCTAAAATTTTTATTCTTATTTTTTTATTTTCATTTTTTTGTGAAGCTATTTTTTTGGCAAGGCTATTTTTTTGGCGTAGGACTTTGTTTTGGTTACTATTTTTTCTATTTCCGTTTTTTTTTTTGTGCAGCTACTTTTTTGGCAAGGCTATATTTTTGGAGTAAGACAACTTTTTTACAAGGTTATTTTTTAAAGGCTATTTTTGATAATATACTTTCACACTCGTACTTTTTAATTTAGTATATATTCCATCAGATACGGTCACATGGTATATAATGTTGTGCTCATTGTCTCTGGAGCATTGCATGAGAGAGATCTTCAGGAACTGTTGGAGAAATGCCGCCCAATGGGCATGTTTGACAGGTTTGTGTAACATCGTGACATGTTTTATTCTGTCTTGAAACCATTACCAACTGCTTTCATGTTGATTTTTCCTCAGCATTGGCACCCTTGTTGTTGCTCAGAATATGAGGGAGCTTTATAGATTGGTGCTTGTTGATACACCGTTGCCTCCATATTTTTCTAATGCATCACATCTGAGGTATATTTCACTTGTTTTTATTTTCATTTTTCTCACCAAACCTGTGAGTACTTATTGCACGCATACAAAGAGTAGGATGCAACCAGATCTACCATAAAATCCCCCTCTGCAGCTCATATTTGTGTCCTTGTTACTAGTTGCGTGATGATTTGTTTTTCTTGTTATATACTTTTTTCCTTTATGTTGTGTTGCTCTCATTTCTTGATCTGTTACATTTGCAGGACTTGGATGACATGAAAATTGAAATCATGAGGAATATTCTCTACAAGGGATATCTTTAGGACCTTTACAAGTTTTGTCAGGTGAGGCTCAAAAGATTTTATCTTCTTTTGAATGTAACCAGTTCTCCATTTTATTGACTTATAAGATGAGTTGATTTTTTATAGAAACTTGGAGGTGCCACATCTAAGATCATGTCTGATCTCCTTGCATTTGAGGCTGATAGGAGGGCTGTCAACATCACCATAAGTAGGTATTGTTGATGTTTCTTTAGTATTGATCCAAAATTAGAGGGTGAAAATGTCAATACTTGCCATAACGAATGCCTTGGTGGAATGCTTGACATGTTTCTTTTGAACGTCTCCATTTCTTTGCTCTCTTTTTTTTTTTTTTTTTTGTAACTACTGATTTTTCTCTTTTTATTTTGAAGATGACGAATCTGAAAACAAAAGGTTGGCGGCTTATTGATCACATCTCCACTCACCTAGTGTCTATTTCCATTCCCAGTCCACTTCCATTTGCCTACGCAATGATCTTTCAAGGTATAATACTACAACTAATGAATTAGCTTCTTTCTTCTCTTTTCTTCTTTTTTTTTTTCTTTTCCTTCTTGCTAATACATGAATATGTGGCTGATTTCGACCATTTTGATCAGAATGAAGCCTGAAACAGATACGAATCCACCAACGAGTCACAATTTGTCGCATGGAATATCATGAGTAAGTGTAACTCTACTGATCATCCTTCCAAATTAAGTAAATCAGTCCAAGAAAAAAAGTTGGTTGGAAAAATTCTTAATTAAGGAATATATATATATATATATATATATATAATAAGTCTTGCTGGTTGGCTAGTAGACCTATTAAGATGATTATAGGATTTTTTACCAGTTCGTTGGTAAGTCCGGAAAATATAAGATATCTATTCTAATCCTTCCAGTTCATTGGTTGGATTAAAATAATAAAATTTGATTTATCTAGTTCTTTCACAACACGAAATACGGTACTTATCGAGATAATTATAGAATTTTTACCAGCTGGTTGGTAAATTCGAATATACAAAATATATACTCTTATCCCTCTAGATCGTTGGTTGAATTAAAATAGAAAAATAACTTTATCCAGTTTGTTGGTTGAATCAAATATATTTATGTAATACAAAAATATACCTTGTTTTTGTCTCACTCCTCGAATTGGATATTTCACAAGGAGAATTTAAATCATGACAAGTGAAATTATATAAGTTTTCAAAATATAGTTTTAACACAAATTGCAACAAAAATGGTTTATGTTCACCTTTTAAGCCTCTAATTATAATGACTAGCGATTTATTTTTCAACTATTTATGATCTAATAATCATCGGTTCTCTTTTTGTTCACCTTTTAAGCCTCTAATATAATTACCAGCGATTTATTTTTCTCTAATTAACTGCACCCGATTTTTTCTTGTGGGTTTTTTTTTCTTGTTAGAAACTTCGGAACTTGTATTAGGTCTTTCATGGTGAATTATTACTTTATGAGATCTTAGTCAATTAGAAAGTTCTTTCTAATCTTTTCAAAATGATTTTTATTGGTGTTTTTTTCTAATTAACCATGGGCTTGTCGAAGTCAGAATTAATGGATTATTGTCTTTTTATAATCTATGCATTTTCACTTTCAAAAAATATATATATGTGCATTTTCTTTCTGTTTTTTGAAGAAAATTCTGACTTGTATCTAGAATTTGGAAGGACATTTATATAGGACTAGAGAGGAAACACAGTCCTATATAAATGTCATTCGTGTTTTTAAGTCTCTCCTCTTCTTGGTGTGTTCCTTGGGCTGCTGTTTCATTTCAATATACTCCTTAACCCAATTCATGGACTGCTGTTTTATTTTCTCCGCTGAATTTTTTGTGCTCGGACTGGGTTTTATTGTTTAATTAGTAATTGTTACTTAAGTTGGAAAATTTGGATGGAAAAGAAACTACATAGGACAAAAGAAGAAAGAAAACGAAACCAACTAATATTCTTCCTTTTATCATGAATCCTCGCCAACCTAGGCATTGAAAACCATAAACATGCATATGATAAAAAGAGAAAAACCGTTTCAAGTGGTTGCGCCTTCTTCTCTCTTCTTTTTATTTTTTCGTTTACTTAATATCTAATGGTTGTTGCAGACACATATAAATGTCCTTCGTGTTGTTAAGTCCATCCTCTCCTTCGCGTGTTCCTTGGGCTGCTGTTTCATTTCAATATACTCCTTAACCAAATTCATGGACTGTTGTTTCATTTTCTCCGCTGAATTGTTTGTGCTCGGGCTGGGTTTTATTGTTTAGTTAGTAAATGTTACTAAGTTGGAAAATTTTGATAAGTGAAGAAACTAGATGTTGGAATACGTGACACCAAACACGCAGCAAAAATAAAAAAAAATTGTCAACGAATTCCACCAAGCAATTCGATAAAACTGACTAATGAATATGTGGTTACCTCTCCAATTCGGATCAGAGATGAGAAAGTGTTGTGGAATATGGGTCATAGACGATGCAGGATACGAACACTCTCTACCGGTATCCACACAAACCGAACGGCAAAGATGTGCTAGCAGTGAATTTTGAGTACACTCTGAAAATAATAACTTGCTATTTTTATCTTTCTTTATGAAGTAGTATGGACGACAACAATAGAGTTTTTGGGCTGTCATATGATGCCTATTTATAGGCTTCAATAAACCCTAACCCTAGTCCTACAAGAATTCTCTTACCCTAGTCAAACAAGAATAGACTACTTCAATATTTATTCTTTAATAAATATATGTATGAATTTCGGCTATATATTATTTTGTAAATATAATACAAATTCGGCCCTCAATAACTATTTCATAAAATAAATACTAATTGCCTAATTTTTTTGTTGACCAAGTCAAAAACTCCTTCTTAATTGACTACGTCAAATAAACTCTTTCTTTTGTTGACTAATTAAACTAAACTATTTTGACTAGGTCAAATGAATTTTAATTTGTTTTAAAACCATTTTGAAAATAAATTATTTTGCATAAAATAATAGCAAGATATATAACATAATTCGTTCTAGTGTGTAACCCTGTAGGTCCGCTCAATATTGGCAGTGGGCTCAAATTACCATTTAGTCCTATAAATCATAAGCGCGTTCTAGCAATACATTATTACTACCCAACTTGAGCAAATTCGATTACTCAACAATACATAATCCACAGTACGATATTTAGTCCTTTTTGTCACACGATATCACGATTAAGCATAAAACATGGATCACGTCATTTTTATATAGCTTAATCAAGTATTTTTTGATACCCAAGTAGACTGACCAAAACAAATGATATTGATAACCACTATCAATTTCATTTGAGTACAGTCATGCATTTCATTAGTCCTACTTATCAAGTAGCCAAAAGATATCTCACTCAATTAAGAGTGAAAAATTCCTTCACTATCACTCTCATTCCTTCACATCATTTACCATATGTCCAATTATAGCTTTTATTAACATCCTGTTACAAATGATGTTGAACTATATCAAAACATAAAGTTCCTCATGTAGGAATCCATAATGAATTCAAGTCGAAGGTGTAATATCTCTCCCATTTCGATCAATTCTCTGTAGCGTTCCGATCAAGTTGGACAAGTTCTTCAGTGGGACGTCATTCAATTTTTGAATGACCTCAGTTAAGATTTGATTCTCGAATGTTCGAGATGATGTTCGGATATTTGAAAGAGGTTATTTTTGTAAAGTTGGGTGTCATCGGGCATTGAAAATGATCTGACGCGCGTTTGGAATCAAAAGAAGTTGAGGAATGTTGTCTGGAGTATGCCGACGTACATTGGAGATTGTGAAATGTACATTAACTGGAATTCGTGCATAACGTATGTTGTGGTAAGATGACGTACGTTATCTGGTAGGGAACATGATCAACGTACGTGGTGATTTTGAAATATACGTTGTGAAGCTATGTTTTCGAAACAAAAGCTACTGGACGCGTTGTGGAGCACGACAACGTACATTGTACACTTTATAACGTACGTTGTAACACCAAGACGTACGTTGCATGATAGAATGGCGTAAGTTGTCTTTGTTTTGCATGGCTTAAAACGGGCCGAAACCAGTCATTCCGTCATTTTACTCTCAATTCTCCACTCCAAACTCTCTCAACTGCTCTAGAATCCTCCCACATTGCTTTCCCAACATTCCTATACGTCTCTGGAGGTAAGATTTCAGTTATAATCACCTTTTTTCATCCATTTTATGCATTTAATTTCTAAAATGGGTTTTTGGCCAAAATTCAAATAGGTTTCAGATTTTGCATGATTCTATTGAAATGGATGTTCTAGGTTGTTAGATTATGATTATTGGATGTTATATTAACATAAATCTAGCTTGAAATCAGAAGAATCGATGAGTTATTGACTAAGGTAGGGTTAGATTCTAGTTTGACCAATTTGTGATGATTTGGTTGTTTGTTTGAGGAAATTGTTGATGGATTAATGTTCTTGAGGTGAGGTGAACCCATAGGTATATTTGGTTTCGATTTTTCTCGGCCGAATCGAGAGTTTCCTAGTTTTGATAATAAAGTTTTTGAGATAGCATTTTTGAAATTTTGGAAAGTTGATATCCAGATTTGTAATTTTAGAAACTAGAGAGTTAGATTTGTAATTTTGGAAAGTTTAGAGTATGTTTGTAATTTTGAGACTTAAGGAGTAATTTTGTAATTTCGAGGAATTTAGCTAG
The DNA here is from genome assembly GCA_948243855.1 of Flueggea neowawraea. NCBI lineage: Eukaryota > Viridiplantae > Streptophyta > Magnoliopsida > Malpighiales > Phyllanthaceae > Flueggea > Flueggea neowawraea. Next base: position 1,016 of record CAODLS010975493.1, on the reverse strand, counting down.
AATTGTAAATTCGGAGAGTTCGAGAGCTCTTTTGGGAATTCTGACTACTTGACATAGTCATTTATATCTTATATATCGCATTATTTTTGATAAACCGATCGCATGACTGTTTGTTATTGGATTTAAATATACTATGTAAATATTTTGGAGACGGGACCTTTACTACGGGGTTCGTAACATTTGGTATACTAAGGTATTGTTATTGGCCCAGCTACCAGGGTTGTCGGTAGCCATGTGTCCTAACGAGGACACATGATTTGTTATTGGATCAGTGGCAGAGTCCACGATCATTATTGCGGTGGTAGTGGCACAGATCACACCACGATTGTTACCGGCCCCTTATCTGTGATATATGTTTTTGAAAATAATAATACTATTACTATTATTTTGATGCCCATGTGGCAAAGTTCTGGATTTTGAAATTTCTAGCAAGGCTAGAACTTTTTTTTTGAACTATGGATTGAAGTTTCGATAAAAGATAAAAAAGATTTTGCTATACCTACGTGGCAAACTTTGATAATTTCTAGCAAAGTTAGAAGAGTTTATTTGCATAACTTTGAAAAGGTTTTAGTTTGGAATCTTGATAAGATAAAACGTTTTCTGAGACGTTTTGCTTTGTTTTTTTAAACAATTGGTTTTGATGAATTTTAGAAATATTCATGAATGATTTCATGTATGTTGTTTGCTTTGATTGCGAACGATTTCGAAATAATTTTCGAAAGGTTATTATGGTATAGCGTGTATATATATGACTATATTTTCATGTGGTATTTTCAAACTGTTTTTAAAATAGTCTTTGTGAGGCACGTATGAGGCAATCTGGATTGTTTTCCCTCACTAGGTTGACCCCCTTTTCTTTGTTTTGTTTTGTCCCCTATTTATTATCATCTTGTAGGTGACTCTTATAGATTATGTTCGTTGGCATTTGATGCTCAATGAGGTATCCTAACATTGCAGTCGTGGCTCTTTTGATCGGGCCCCATTTGTATGATTAGTAGATGCTCCACACCGGGTTT